>JARFXV010000160.1:0-245000 GCA_031761425.1 Cosmopolites sordidus | reverse complement strand
TAGCGAATTTCTGTAATCAAATAATTTTCAAAAAAAATCAAAAAAATCAGTTAATTTTTGCAATAAATCTGAAAATACTTAATATTTCCGAAACAGTTGAAGATAAGTCTAGGATATTTTACATGAAATATGTCTAGAATTTCCTGAAAAATCCAAAAATTAAATAATATACAGGGTGTTGTATTTAAAATAAGAAAGTTGGTATTGGCCACTGTTACACGACACACTCTGTATAAAAAATTTTTGTTGAAAAAAATGCGCATCTAAAAATACCAATCGACGTATTCGAACGTTTTTTTTTAACACGCCTCCATTTATTTATTAACGAATTTATTCCATTTGGCTGGGACACACGGTATAGGCCATGTATGTAATGTCCAACTTTTCCTCAATAGATTGACTCTGTCTATATAAATAATCCAGTTCATGTCAGAAAATAATAATCATGTTTCTATAACATTCTCCATTGATAGTAACTGCATTTTCATTTTCGTTTTCAAATAAGTGCGGCCTAATTACACCTCCGGGTCATAAACCATACTAAATTGTTACTTCTTATGGATGTAAAGGTATTTCAAGAACAGCATGTGATTTTTGTAGACTCCAAATGTGAAAATTTGGCTTATTTACGCAGCCATTTAACCAAAAATGGGCTTTATCGCTGAAGATGATTTTTCATGACATAATGGATCTGTTTCAAGCTGCACTAAGCCCAATCTGCTAAATTTCTACGCAATAAATGGTTATTTGATTTGAGCTCTTGGCTTAACTGAATTTTATACGCCTTGATATGCAACTCTTTGCGAAGAATATTCCATGTAGTGCCTGGATTATCATTTACACTTTGGTTCACAGCGTGGATGTTTTTAGCAAAACTTTTAAATTTTTTACGAATTGTATTCCTAACATCACAAACATAACCATTCCCCTCAGGGGTTCAGAGTGGAAGTCCTGGTTCTTCCTCTGAATACGGGTTTGACGTCCCCGAGGTACCCTAGTCATGTTGTGATTGTCCTGTAAATGTCCCTGATCGTTTGATTTCCCCTTAAGCCAAACTGTAGCGCGACCCGTGGTGAGGGCTGAATGGCAGCTGAGGGTATCAGCTGTTGTGAACGGGGCCTCCAAAGTACCTCCCGTCCCTTTGGAGTATTTAGGGTTTCTGCAATAAGGAGCACTGTTGCAGTCGACCTCCTTTCTTCCAATCTCGTGGGAACTATATGTCCTTTAACAATTCATCTTACCCCCTATTATCAGGGTCGAAAAGACCCCGGATTGCGTCTCCAGTAGAGAATAATAATAAATGTTCTGATTTTGACAAATACTTTATAATTAAAAGCTGCGAAGGATCGCTAAAAAATGTTTCACCATTTATCATTCATAAAGTCATTTTGGGAAATGTAGGTGACATAGAATCTATTAAAAAACTAAGAGACGGTACGTTACTAGCAGTTGTTTCAAATGCTAAACAGGCCAAGAGTATACTGGATCTCAAAAAAGTGCACACATTTGATGTTGTGGTTGAGCCGCACAAATCCTTGAATTATTGTAAAGGAGTAATCTCGAGCACTGACCTCCTAAATTGCGAAGAGTCGGAAATTCTGGAAAATTTGAAGCAGCATGGAGTTGAGGCTGTCAAAAGAATCACCACAAAAAAAGAAGGTACAATCTCTCCAACCAGCAGTTTAATATTAACATTTAGAAAACCTGCTTTACCTGACAGAATTAAGGCTGGCTACCTATCATTAAGAGTCAGACAGTACGTTCCTAACCCTATGAGATGTTTCCAGTGCCAAAGATTCGGTCACATATCATCGGATTGTTCATTTTCCCCAGTATGCCCTTCCTGTGGCGGTGCCGTACATGATGGTTCTCAGTGCTCACTTGCCCCAATTTGCCCCAACTGTAATGGCGATCATTCCCCTAGGTACAGAGGTTGCATCGTATTCAAAGAAGAATACCAAATCCAGAGAATAAAAGTATCGGAAAAAATCCCATATTTTGTCGCGAAGGCTAAGGTCAAAAGCACCTTCCCCTCCAGTACCTCCAGTTTTGCAACTGTCGTAAGTCGTAGTAAAACCATGGTGTCTACTGCTACGCAATGTGAAATCAACATTAACCAGTGCCCTTCTAAAGCACTTGATAAGGCGCCACTCACTACACCTCGTGACCCCCTTCCTCCTTCCTCCCCCTCTATTCCTCCATCCTCCCTCCCTGTCAATCTCCCCTCGCCCACTCCTCCTACTGCATCCAAAGCTCCCCCACTCGTCGTCCCCAAGCCCACCCTCCCTCCTCCTCCTTCTTCCCTTTCTCTCTCCACTACACAAACTCCCTCAAATTCCCTTCCCACCCATCATCCAAAAATACCCTCAAATAAAACAGCTCACAAAAACCCGAGATCTCTATCCCAGTCCTCTAACAAATCCTCTTCCACTGAGGACATGGATCTAGACTGCTCGTCAAAACCAAAGACAAAAGAGAGCAAACCAACTTCTCGACGACCTAACATTAGAAGGTAGTACTTACTCCTTTTATAGGTGTCACCAGGCTTATCTAACCTCCTAAAATTCACATTCAATCCAACCATAATTCAATGGAATATTAATGGCTTCAACAAAAAGTTCGAAGAATTGAAGTTAATCGCCTCAAGTTATAAGCCTGCCATTATTCTTTTACAAGAAACAAATTTTAACGATTCTTCCTGCCCTAGTTTTAAGAACTATAACATTATAAGAAAAGACAGGGAACAAGCCCTGCGATCTTCAGGAGGTGTAGCTATTCTGGTACACGAGTCCCTAGACTATTCCACTATCCAAATTGATTCCGGTGTAGAAGTCATAGCAATTTCCACTCACTTTGTCAAGAAAGTATCCATCTGCAACGTTTATATCCCTCCTTCCACGCCATTTTCTCTACAGGATCTCAACAATATCCTTTCAAAACTCCCTCCCCCCTTCATAATGTGCGGAGACTTTAACTCCCATAATGTAATGTGGGGTTCCTCTAGAACAGATAGCAGAGGATTAATCCTTCAGGACTTCCTAATCTCAAACAACATTTCCCTCCTAAATCCTCCAGTCCATACCCATGCATGCCTAGCTTCTTTAACCTTTTCATCCTTAGACCTTTCCCTCTGTTCTCCTGACCTTTTCACTACCCTACAGTGGGATATCATGGAAGATCTACACGGAAGTGATCACTTCCCAATCAGAATCTCCTCTATAGGCTGGCATCAACCTAAATTGCCTAGAAAAACTTTTAATCTATCCAAAGCAGATTGGACCAAATTTCGAGACTCGTACATCCTTCCAAACTTAACGTTTGCCGATGAGGACTCAGCCCTTGATACCTTTGTCCATTCAATCATTGCTGCAGCAGATTCCAGCATTCCTCACTGTAATATCCAACACCACAAACCCCCAGTCCCCTGGTGGAACGATGACTGTAGAATGGTGATCAGGGAAAGAAAATCGGCACTGAATCGCTTCAAACACTGTCCTACTTTGGAAAATATTATCATCTTCAAAAGATGCCGAGCAAAAGCTCGTAGGACGATTTTAAACGCAAAGCGATCTTCCTGGGCTGAATACATCAAATCTATAAATTCGTCTCTCAGCAGTGGGGAATTTTGGCAAAAAATCAAAAGGTTTCGAGGTAGTCCTCTTCAGTCAATACAGGGCCTAATTAGTGATGATCAATGGATCTCCAATAGGGTTGATATTGCGAACTGTTTTGCGAATTTTTTCTCCAATGTATCTGGCGACAATAACCTTAGCACTTCCCAGCTAAATCAGAGATCTTCCCAATCAGTAAACTTCGACGTTGACGATTCTCCCCTCCAGCACTACAACCTCCCTTTTAGCTTTGATGAACTCTTAAATTCTCTCTCTAGAAGCAGAAATAGTGCCCCGGGGCCTGACTTAATCCTAATTCCCATGATCCGCAATCTCCCTCAAGCGGCTCTAGACAATTTGCTGGATCTTTATAACGGCTACTGGAGAACAGGCACGTACCCATCTGCCTGGAAGAAATCTATCATGATTCCAATACATAAACATGGCAAACCTCGTTCCTCACCTGGTAGTTACCGTCCAATCTCGCTGACTGACCATCTGGGCAAGATCTTTGAAAGAATGGTAAATACTCGCCTTGCCTGGTACATTGAATCTCACAATCTATTAGATCCTTATCAACTGGGATTCAGGCAATCGAGATCTACCATTGATCATCTCACGGGCTTCCATAATGATGTTTGTACTTCATTCCAAAGGAAAAACCATTTAGTTGCTGCTTTCTTAGACATTTCCAATGCTTTTGATATGGTATGGCGGCCCACCATCCTGAACACTTTACATCAGTGGGGCCTCAGAGGCCGGTTACCTAAATTCATATCAAACTTCCTCTCTGATAGACTTTTTAATGTCAGGATTGATGGTCATCTATCTGATCCACTCCCCTTACTAAATGGAGTCCCTCAGGGTTCAGTGCTGAGCCCTACCCTTTTTAATATAGCCATGAACAACATTCAAAGATACCTTAGCCCTACGATCACTCACAGATTATACGCAGATGACATCCTACTATATTACCAGTCTCCCAATCCAAGAGTCTGCGAAAGAATCCTCCAATCTAACTTGAACTCACTGGAAAAATGGACCAAAGCCACAGGTCTCTCTTTGTCGTCCACAAAATCCGCTATTGTGCATTTTTGCAGAAGACAAAAATGTTCCCGTCTGCATTCAATAACTCTTCAAAACAAAACTTTACCAACAGTTTCGTCTCACAAGTTTCTCGGACTCACCTTCGATTACAGACTATCATGGAAAGATCACATCCAATCTCTGAAGGCTAAATGTACTCGCGACTTGGGAATATTAAAGATGCTTTCAAACCACAACTGGGGTTCGGATCATCTCTGCCTTCTTAAATTATATAAAGCAATTATTAGATCCAAACTGGACTATGGCAGCATAATTTTTGCTACGGCTCCCAAATCTTATCTGCGCTCACTGGATGTCATCCAGAATACATCACTAAGACTTATAACTGGAGCTTTTATCACCAGCCCAACTCCCAGTTTACATAGCATCATGAGTTTAGAGCCCCTATCCATCAGGAGGAAGTATCTACTCTTAAAGTATGCTACGGATCTCTGGCAGAGACCATTCATTCCTGGACATCAGTCATTCTTCCATCCTCCCCCAATACCCCCAATAGCCTCCACTCATAACCTAACCCTAGACCTCAGACGCACCTTCCAGCAACTATCTGAAGAGTCCAACACCCAATTGCAAGTTCCTCTCCCAATTAGCACTACTTCTACTCCTCCGTGGTTATTACATCCCATCCAGGTTGATTTTTCCTTACTAAAATATGATAAAGAATCTACGTGCTCTTCTGTCTACAAATCCAGTATAAACAACATTATCCAGTCCAAATCTCCATGCCAAACAATTTATACAGATGGATCTAAGTCAGACCATGGAGTCGGTTGTGGCTTTGTTCATGACAGATCCTCCTCAGGCTTTAAGTTGCCCGCCACAACAAGTGTACTAACCGCTGAGCTAGTGGCCATTGAAAGATCCCTCAGCTATATCAAGTTAAATCCCGCAAATTGCTGGATCATATTCTCAGATTCTAAGAATGCACTATCCATGATCCAAAATCGCATCATTTCCCATCCAGTTATAGTGCTAATTATGGATCTTATAGAAGATATTATAGCACATGATTCTTCTCTTCTCTTCGTTTGGTGTCCCGGTCACAAGGCCATCAAAGGTAATGAGGAAGCAGATTTACTTGCAAAATACTCCATTCAGCATGGTCAACCTTATATGCGCTGCTTCTATCCAAAAGACCATCTCTCATCGGTGAAATCCTTCTCGCAATCTTTAATGCAATCCTACTGGGATGATCCACAGAAAGTCAATAAGCTGAGATATATTAAACCATTATTCTCCCAACCTCCACCAGAACATCTGGTAAGTAGGAAAATTACAGTAAAATGGATGAGACTCATGATTGGTCACTGCAGATTTACACATGAATATCTACTAAAACGAGAAGGTCCCCCGCTCTGCGAATTTTGCAACGATCCCCTATCCGTCAAGCACATTCTTACCGAATGCACGGCATTATACCCTCTCAGATCCTTTTTTGACCTCAATCAGGACCTTTCTCGAAACCTTTGCTCAGACAACATATCTAACACCTTAGCTTATCTGAAAGAAATTAACTATCTCACTAAAATCTAGTCACTGCTAGCGACATTTCATTCTAGTGTGAGTTATTTGCAGCAAAATCAAACTTATCAACACATCTGTGATAGCTTATCCTGCGACGAAACCCATCTGTGATAGAAGCCATCTGTGATAGAACTGATCTGTGATACTAATAACCTGTGATATTTATTAATCCATTCAATGTCTGTCTTTTAAGTGAGTTCCATATTCATAAGTTAAAGTTCCTGGTCGCTAAATGATCTTGATATCGATGCGACCTAAACTTGAAAATTCTCTCTCTCTCTCAAACATAACCATTAGATTGGAATTTTTTAATTAAATTACGAATATGAAGCTTTGTACGTCGATTATATTGATTATAAATTTAATTTATTATTTTTGTTTGTAAATTGTGTATAAATTTGACCAATTTGTATACGATGTGCAACTGTCTATCTTTTTATGATGATTTATCAAACAATACTATATACAAATGTCAATTTTGGCGAAAATAACAAATGAGACTTACAAAATAAATTTACGAGTTAATCTTAAAAGAATATTTGAGAAAAACTAATAAGAACACACAAAAAATGCAATACCTTAAAAATATGATTTATTGGATTAATTTTATTACATTTGTGTATGTCATGATGGTATTTTGTAGCAAGGAACACACAGGTAGACTTGATACCAAAAGAAATATAGTAGATCCGTAGTGTTATTATTAGCATTCCGTAGTTCTATCAGAAATTATCCGAATTAGATGATCTAATGTCTTGTTGTGTATTCCTTGCGTATCTCTTGTATATTGTTGTGTATTCCTTGCGTATTCCTTGCGTTACGCATTATACAAGTGCTTTAAGTTCATTTAAAGATGTTAACGAGTGAAGCATTCGCTCAATAGTTAAACCAATGCTATTCCATACATGTTCTATTGACAATACAATACTGTATAAGTCACCGGCCAGTCGAGTGTCGCCATTGCAAACTCTTCTGTAGTATTTGACTGCTGTATGCAATCTATCGTGGCTTTACTGAATTGTAAAGTTTAAAAAAACTTGTCCGAAGATCTTTCGGATCCTTTTACGTAGGTTATGATTACTTAAATACATCTAAAATCATTACTAAATTAAATAAATTTGTATTAAAGATTCTAATCAATTCTAGTTCGATACATCTTGTGGCGAGGTGTAAGAGATAACACCTTTTCTCATCTCAAGTAAATGTTTACTAGCAATCCTGCAACAAAATTATCATTTACTTACCACGTACGTCATTCGTTACGTCTTTAAATAGGATACCATTCTCTAGGATGTCTATAACATCGTACGTTTATATAACTGTGATTCTCAAAGCAGCATAACGGCAGATAAATCATTTTCGGGTCATCTCGTTATTTCACAATAAAATAAACCTGCTTCTGTCAAAGGTATGGTTGATCTCGTTTTAAAATCGAATAGTTCCCTGAAAGAACATTGTGCATGAACTCCTAGTATTTTAACAATTTTAACATGGCCAAGGATGCTTTGCTTTGCTTGTTCTATTATAAAAACAATACTTTATTATTACAAGAACAATAGAATGTATCATTTTAGTTTATGGAAAAATTATGTTTACGTATATATAATATGTCTTTATCTTACAATTCAAGGCTATAAGAAAAACAAAGTCACATAGCAGTAATCTGAATGTAAGCTGAAGAAATACCGATGTTACCTGGTCACCAATATCATTCGATATAACTCCAATAGACTTTTTTATCTGGGTTTATGTGCTCTTATTGGTTTACACCAATAAACCAGAAAGACTAAATGACCTTAATACTAACTAAACTAGATAAATGCGGATTTATGCTACAAAGCGATTAAAAACTAGTATTCCAGAATAGATTTTTTTTTAATCCAAAGACGGTCATTTACATACAATTATTTTTAAATAAAAATTCCATGAAACAGTTTTTTAATTAAAAGAAACACGTTGATATCTTATACCGTTTTGTTTTTATTTTAAATTAAAAATATATAGCTGTTATTTGATAACAACTGAAACCTGATAAAATAATTAGCGTTATAAATTTCGCCAGGACATCATATAATTTTATCAATTTCCAAATAATTAATAATTGAAAATTCCAATTCCTTTGCCTAGGTTAACAATGCAAAGTACTTCCGAAGATAAATCACTGGAAATATGCGACGGTAAAAGCAGCTACTCATAACAGAAACCAAACTTCACAATGTGTGAAGCCACGGGTAGAGATTTTGCCACAAAGGGTTTAATTTGACATTTTGTGAAATGGGCCTACTGGTTAAAATTAGGTTGAAAGTATACATACCGATTGTGGTTTTATAATTAGTTAACAACAAATTAGTTAATAACAAATTCATTTCTTGTTTACTTATCAAATAGATAGAATTATAATTTTGTTTATTATCTTAATAATTAAATAATTAATTTAATAATAATAATAACATGATAAATTATAGTAAGCATTCTATTTAGTTTCAGTTCAAAGCAAGATATCAAATGATAATATTGAACGATTTATACAGATATCTGCGCAGTGAGCAGGAAACTGTAAAAGTTGTAAAAAACAAGAAAAAACAAAATTTCGACTTTCAAATTATTATCTTTTTCCTCCGCTACAACGTTGCATTTAGCTGGACAACTTTGCGATAATTATATATATATATATATATATATATACATATATATATATATATATATATATATATATATATATATATATATATATATATATATAGATATATATATATATATATATATATATATATATATATATATATATATATATATATATATATATATATATATATACATATACACGAGGAGATAGAAATTACAGATTAATATAAATAAATCATCAACAATGTCCTCGAAATGACTGCTTCAATAGCACCTGAAGATAAATGTTCCACAAAGTCAAAAACCTCCAATGAGACAATTGATTTAATGAAAAAATGCCGGACAATGATGAATACAGGATCCTTTTGGCAGAGTTGAGTACGTTGAGCTGTGCAAAACTATAAGAAAGCGTATTTCAGAGGAAACGCACCGCTTCAACGTGCAGCTAATGCAAAAACTCTAGAAGAAACAGAGGAATTAACAAAGCTAAATAAAAACTGTGAATAAAAAAAACTACTACTTTGTCTGAAAAGAAAAGTCGTTGATCAGTGCGCCCTGCCCGTTATGACATAAAGGAGTGAAACCTGGACACGCACATCGCATTCAGTTTAATAGATACGGGTGGCACAAAATCGAGTGGAAAGATGTATGCTTGGCATTAGAAGATTAAATAGAAAACCATGCACATGTATGAAAGAACTAACGAAGGTGTGTGACATCATTTCAAGAATAAAGCAATTGAAATGGAAGTGAACAGGCCATGTAGCGAGGCGATGGGACGATAAGTAAACCAAGGCGATCTTGGAGTGGATACCGCTTGATTGCTGTGAGAAGGAGATCTAAGGAGAAGACCGAAGGCAAGATGGACAGATAACATTATTAAGTATATAGGACTTATACTTAGGACTTAGGACCACGGAAGTTGGAAGCATGCTGAAGAGGCTTTAATCTTGCAGTAGATTGATACGGGCGCATATATATATATATATATATATATATATATATATATATATATATATATATATATATATATATAGATATATATAGAGCACAGGAACAGTTAGAACCTAAAATTGGTGAATATCAAGAAGGTTTTCGACCGGGCAGATTTTGCCCTGAAAAGATCCTGAATCTAAAGTTGATCCTAAGACCTCAAAAACTGTACAATAAAAATCTCGTCTGTACATTTGTGGATTTCAAAAAAGCATATGATTCTATTCACCGCGAATCAACAAGGGCAAGATCTGAAAACGCTGGCAATTATTAAAGCAACATTAACTAACACAAAGTCAAAATTTAAATTCATGGTTGACATATCAGACCTCTTCGAAATTAAAACTGAGAGAAGGGGATGGACTCTCGCCACTCTTATTTAACTATGTTTTAGAAAAAGTAATAAAGGAATGGCGTGAAAAAAAGTCGGCCCTGAATATTGACCAGCCCATTAAACTAGGGAGAACCAACATCAAAATAGATTGTCTGGCGTTTGCTGATGATCTAGCAATTTTAGCTCAAGATATATTAACGGCACAAAACCAGATTGAAATCCTAGAAGAAACAGCAGAAAAAGTAGGACTCCAAATTTCCTTTAAAAAGCCACAATACATGACCTGCAACAGACTAAGAACATCATTTCTAAAAAGAAAATATGGTAACATCAGACGAGTATCTCAATTCAAATATTTGGGTGAAATATTCACGGAAAATGGGTTGGAAAAAGTGACCAATAAAGGTAGATGTTAAAAAATGGAAAACGACATTGAGACTTACCCATAATATTTACAACAAAAAACCCATATTTAAAAACACAAAACTGAGACATTACAACACGGTTATTAAGCCAGAATGTCTATATGGGGCAGAAACGCTCATTTTGAATAGAAAGAGAGACATCGAGGCCATTGAAAAGAAGGAAAGAAAAATCATAAGTAAAATCTTAGGCCACAAATAAATAAATAACACAACATACCGACATTGAGAAAACCAAGAAATCTAACAATACACAGATATACATAGCGATATTTGAAAAAGAAGACTTAAGTTTTACGGACACATAAAACGGATGAATCCGAGTAGGCTAACTAGACAAATAGTCGAGTTTTATGAAAATAGGCGTAGAGCTAAAGTAGAAATAATTAAATGGATTGCTGCAATTAAAGAGGGCCTAAGATCAGCAAATATTACACAAAGTGAAATTCAGGATAGAGGCTGTTTCAGACACAAGGTTAACGTTGGGAAGGTTGGCCAGAGAGCAAAATGTAGGAAGACTGGAACAACTTGGTCTGACGAAGGGAAAAAAGCTCATAGCGAAAGAATGAATGGCCTATACGTGAATAATAATGTATATACACAGTGTGTCGCATTTAAGATGAAAACAACCCCACATTTTCGCTATTTGGAGAACAAATTTGAATTTGTGCAAAGTCAGACAGATTGATGGGTGACGTTTATTAAGATACTTAACTGAAATCTAAACTTTAAAATAATCCTACTACGAATTCACAAACAAACAGGGCCAATTCACGATATTTTACTTCGCATTAGATATATCGAAAAAAGTTATTAGAAAAAGTTGTTCAGGATATTATTCTAATCCCATATACCAAGTTTCATGACAAAATTCGGATTTTTAATTTTGTCATTATTTTGGTCCATACACAAAATTATTGTAACAGAATCGTAAAAGAATCGAAAAATGTATTCGAATAGACGGAAGACTAGTTGAGAGAGATCACATTTGGTAGTTAATTATTTGTATTATGAAAATTATTGTTATATACTATATACTTTTTCCTAAATTTGATCAATTACCAAAAATTGTTTTCCAATAATAATCAAATAATTATTCCTTTGTAATTGCTATTTATTTTACTGAAATATTTGAACACATGACACTATTGACAATGTGTCAAGTTTTTACTCACCAGGCACACTAATTATCAAATTAAAACAATAAATTTGTAATAATTTTATGTACCAGGTGTCCCATTAAGGATGGATCGCGGCCGTATCTTGAAAACTGTTTATCCCACAGCTTTGGGGGAAAAAAAATTGTACTAAAAATGATTACGAGAAATTCACCAAAAATATTTTTAAGGTTCTAAAACGACCGCAAGAGGGCGTGACGAGCTAAACATTTTTAAAAATCATTTTTTTTTGTGTGTATTTTCAAATGTTAACCGAGTAAGAAAAATTCTCAGTTATAATTAGCAAACTGTCTCCTACAGGTTTGTTTCATGACATTTTGTTGTAACTTCGCGAATAAAGAAGTGGGGGGGGGGGGGGGGGTTACCTATTTAGATAAAAAGTCGTCTAATGTCCGTTTGCCTAAACCGATTTTCCTCAATTTGGATTCATTTAAAAGGCAATTGCTGGGACAATCAGATAATCTGAAAGATACATTATTTAGTTGATAAATGAAACCGCGAGGTGGCGTTACATTCAACAATAGTTTTTTGAAGTTTTGTTCAGTTTTTTCAAATGGAATGGTACAGCTTTTATTACATGACTAGAAGGGTAATTTAAAGAGGAATCATCCAGTGAAAACCCGAAATCGATATCTCTGACATATCAAGAGATATTTAGATTTTTCTGAAAAAATCAGATATTATTTCACTACTACCTGCATTAAGTTAAAAAAATATTAACCTAATGTTTGCCTTCCTTCACACTTTACCCAGGCTTAGGACTGGTCCAAATTATTCGTGCCATATTAATTTGGAGCGTGTTTAAAGGCCAACGGGCCAACAACGAAGATAATAATAATAATAACAACAGTCAAATAACCATCCTTAGAAATGCAAAGATTTATTTTTCGACGAGTACTAAAAACGGCAGCTTCAATTTCCGCTCTTGAAATGCTGGTTATTGAATTTTGAATTCTTTCAATCATGTTTTCTCGTGTGGTAGGACGAGTTTGAAAAACAAGGTCTTTTAATCTTCCCCACAAGTAAAAATCGAGGACTGTCAAATCCGGTGAGCGCGCCGGCCACGAAAATAAACTACCCCGTCCTATCCAACGATTTGGAAACGAATCATGCTGGTACCACATTTGTCTTCTTGTTTCCAACGAAACATCTTCCATTAGTTCTGGCAGTCCATTTTGTAAAAAATTTAAATATGTTTAACTATTCAAGTGTCCATTAAAAATAAAGGGACCAATAATTTTGTCTCCCAAAACACCACACCATACGTTCACACTCCATCTATTTTGGTGGTTGATTTCTAACATCCAGTGTGGATTAGCAACTGCCCAGTAGTGCATATTATGTAAGTTAACGCCTCCATCACTGCTAAAAGTAGCTTCATCAGTCCATAGTATGCGTTTTAAGAATTGTTTATTTCCACTACACATATTTTTTAACCAGTGACAATAGTCTAATCGTCTGTCGAAATCGTTATCCAAAAGGGCTTGGTGTAAGACAACATGATAGGGGTGCAGTTTGTTATCTCTTAGGATTCGATGAAGGGATGTCTTGCTAACACCTAATTCTTCAGATATTTGTCTAATACTTAAATTGGGGTTTTTTTTTCAACATAAGCCAGAACATTTACGACATTATCTCCATTACGAATCGAACGTAACCTGGTGCGGACTGGATCTGGATGTACAATTCCTGTTTCTCGTAAGCGTCTTGCTAGGCGTGTAAACATCTTCTTCGAATAATGCCTTCTTTCAGGATATTGACTTGCATAGTGCCGCTCTGCAATACATGCATTTTCAAAACATTGGAAATACCCCGCCAACATGTCATAGGCCTCGTTATTCGTAAAAGGCATTGTTAGATATTATTATAATAATTATTAATAATCAATAAATGCAATGCATTTCAAAACTGACAAGTTAATTTGATTGTTTTTGTTTGTTTCCATGATTCCCTTCTTATACTCTTTGTGTAATGTACCTAAGGATTGCATGCGTTTATTTGGAAACCCGAAAACGCATAATTTCATTCATCCATTCATTTAGTTTAAAAGAAAGAGTAGGTATATTTATTAATGACTGATTTCAATATTCTGTCAAGTAGTATTTCAGCATCACAAAAGAGAAAATGCAACAATTGGGGAAAGGCATTTTTTCCGCTTATGTAATTAAATTAGAAAATATTATCAGGGTCAGGATTAGAACATTTATGATGATTGATAGTGAATAGATAAATTTATTTTTTAAATTTAATTGTTACGGTTGCGATTGCGACCTAAATATTAAGACCAATTTTGAACTTAATATTACGGTAAAAATTTAAAATAAGTGATTTTTTTCAGAAAAATCGAAATATCTATTGACATGAAGATATCGACTTCGGGTTTTCACTGGACGATTCCTCTTTAAATTACCTTTCTTGCCATGTAGTAGAAGCTGTACCATTCCATTTGAAAAAACTGAACAAAACTTTAAAAAAACTATTGTTGAATGTAACGCCACCTCGCGGTTTCATTTATAAACTAAATAATTTATCTCCCAGATTATCTGATTGTTCCAGCAATTGCCTTTGAAATGAATCCAAATTGAGGAAAATCGGTTAAGGCAAACGGACATTAGAGGACTTTTTATCTCAATAGGTAAAACTCCCCCCCCCCCCCCTCTATTCGTAAAATTACGACAAAATGTCATAAAACAAAGTTGTAGGAGACAGTTTGCTAATTATAACTGAGAATTTTTCTTACTCGGTTAACACTTGAAAATACACACAAAAAATTATTTTTAAAAATGTTTAGCTCGTCACGCCCTCTTGCGGTCGTTTTAGAAGCTTAAAAATATTTTTGGTGAATTTCTCATGATCATTTTTAGTACAATTTTTTTTTCCCCAAAGCGGTGGGATAAATAGTTTTCAAGATACGGCCGCGATCCATCCTTAATGGGACACCTGGTATACACCAAAATAATGAAAAAATTAAAAATGCGAATTTTATCATGAAACTCGGTATATGGGGTTGAAATAATATTCCGAACAACTTTTTCTCATAACCTTTTCGATATCTCTACGCGAAGCAAAATATTCAGGACTGACCTTGTTTGTGAATTCGTAGTAGACTGAGTTTAAAGTACAGATTTCAGAGATTTTGTGTATCTTAAAAAATATGACCCATCTACTTGTATGACTATGCAACAATTCAAATCTGTATTCCTTCAAATAGCAGAGATATAGGGGTGTCTTCATCTTAAATGCGAACTGTTTTCGAATCTCGACGATATATTGGAACGACGATATATATTCGACTTTCGAATGGACGATATATTTGAAAATAATTCAGAGCTTTCGAAGCAAAACAGCCAAGGCAAATCTAAAGTGTTTTTCAAAATTAATTGAATTGATCCAAATTATACTTCACTTATATCTACAGTGTGTCTAATTCTTAATATGTGATTACTCAGTACAAGGTTTTTGAATTTTGTATATTTTCTTCATTGTTTGTCGTGGAAGGTCTTTCTGAACGAAGTTCATCTTCCATCTTCTTCTCTGCCATCACTAAAAAACAAAGAAAGTTCACCTATACTCAATGTTTGACCACGTAGTCCACCGGTACTTCACCTGCAGTCCACATTTGCCATTCCTGCATCCGCCACCCAAAACACCAACAAGTGTCTCTAAAGACCGGTTTCTGGCCTTAAGCCGTCATTAGTTGGGCTCAAGCTGAACTCCTGGAGAGCGGATGAAGGAATGACTAAAATCATGATCATATAAATCGGCCATGTCGAATGGTGGCTGCAATCACATGCAGCTATACCATCCTGTGGTAAACGGCGGCAACAGTCAGACTCTACGAGACCGTTCGTTGCCCGTCTGACCTCGGGTAACTACCAGGTATGTTCGAAATATAGTGAAGTGGACTTGTGGAGAAAAGTATTAAAAATAAAGAAAGTTGACCTGTGCTCCACGTCGGTGCTTTGCCATTCCTTCATCCGCTACCCAAAGCACAAGCAAGTGTCTTCCAAGACCGGTTTCTGGCTTAAGCTATCATCAGTTGGGCTCAAGCTCAACACCTGGAGAGTGGATTAAGGAACGACTAAAGCTATGACCATATAAATCGGTCATGTCGAATGGTGGATTCTGACCGTGCAGTTTGGGATGGTGGATGAATGGATATGGCCGGTGGATGGATGAGGAAATATTTCCTAACCTAACTCTTTGATATTTTTCTTGGGTGATTCTGGCACTATGAGGTCTTGCCTTGCCATTGTGCAGAATTACACCTTTCCGATTAACCAATTTTTGAATTTTAATCCATCTTAACCATGTTTAGTGTATTAAGTTGAATAGAATAATTTGCTTTCATTGACATATTCTTTCATTAGAATTAATTCTTATTAAAATTTCTGACAAAGTTGCAGTGTTAACAAAACGCATGAAATATTAATAATAAAGTGGATAAGTTCCATCCAGCATAAGCCAACACAGTCCAAGCCAAACATACATTTATGTTTTGTTTTTGGATGAGTTCTAGTTCCATCTTAGTTCTACCATGTGCCATGTGCATCAAATTGGTTATTTAAGCATTTCTATGTGTCAATTGGCATTAGTTTCATTTTTACAGCCAAATGTTCATAAAATATTTTATGATATATATTTTATCATCTATATATATATATATATATATATATATATATATATATATATATATATATATATATATATATATATATATATATATATATATATGCCACAGTTTAGGAATAATTCGGCCAATGTGCCGAATATCCTTTATGTCACATACCTATCGATCTGTGTCATTTCTCTAACATTGTGGATATTTCTTGCCACAGATGTTGATTCGCGGCCTTCACAATTAACGAAATATCTCTCTGATATTCAGATGTATTTTGAATATTTATGTAAGGATTTATGCAATGTCTTAATTTCAATATAAATCGATATTGATATATCATACGATAGATAATCGATACCAAACCTAGCAGTGTTCACTTTCTTCTTTCTTTTCAAATTATTGCACTCATTTTACAATATACGAATTTTATACCAAAATATTCTATTCTAAATACCTATGACCATATCGATAAAATAAAAAGTATTAATTTATCCAAAAAATCCAAACTAATTTCTTTCGATGTACAAATTTTATTCTCGAGTATACCACCAAACGAAGTAATAGAATTAGTTGACAAATTACTTCTCAAAAATAAAACTAATAGACCTTTTTAGGACTAGTGAGCAAGCGCGTCCGCCATGTTAACAAGACCTCAATATAAAAGTTTCGGGCACTTTTTATAAATATGGCTGGATAACAAGGATGATTACCCTTATTATCAGTGTAACTAAATGAAAAATTAATTGATGGTATTTTATTAGGGCATCCCACAATAGAAGCACATAATTTTATTCGATTACAACGATGGTTAAAATGCCATGACCGTCCCCAACATGAAAATAAAGTAGAACTTGTTGAAAGGTTAGGATGACAATTATATTCATATTAGTTTTATATCTATTATATTCACAACATTATATTTATTATATTTTTAACATTATATCTACATTTTTAACTTTATATTTATAACATTACATTTATTTTTGTATTAAGTTTGTCTTAATTTCAATATCGATTTAACACAGCAGTGTTCACTTTCTTTTTTCTTTTCAAATTAAATTTCTTACCAAAAATTGAAAACGTCTAAGTCAAATATTGAAAAATTATCCCATTACATCGAAATTAACTCGAAGAGCTTTTAACAGTTAAATTATTAAAAACCTTAATACATTTATCATTTTAATTACAAACAATTTAAGGCTGCACAAAGGAATAAATTGGAGCCCGAGTTACTGAAGTTGGCCCACCCACGTTTTTAAAGACTGTTTTAAAATTCAAAGACAAATTTACGCATGACTGGAGTTGTTGAATAAATTTAGATTTTATGAAAGCCCTCAGCGCGGAGCAAAGGGATAAAATTATTGGGTTGGCAAGAGCAAATTGAAACTGATTGAGAAATAAAAATCTTTATGGAAAGACTTTGAACTGCTTCTTTTTTTTGTTCCTTTCATATTGTATTTTTGTATTTTTTTGTCGGACTCAAATGCGGCATGAGATTAGAATTTACTTAGTTAAAAATATGGTCTGCTGCTTTTAGGTTAGAGAAAAGGACCTTTTTGAATGAAGTATTTTGGTACTTTGAAAAAAAAACTAAATTGTTTTTGACTAAGCCGGTTTTCAGCAAGATAAAGGTTCGAAATGGAGAAATAATAAACTCTTTTAACTTCATTTTTGTATACAGTAAGAGTGAAATATGATTTCGAGAAATATATATATATATATATATATATATATATATATATATATATATATATATATATATATATATATATATATATATATATATATTATTTTTGTTAGGTTTATTCCGAGGCCTTTGTTGGCTGACACCTGGTGAAGCTCATAAAGCATCTCTTCAGCTTAGTTCTTTAAAAAAGTAAGACAATATGTTACTTTGTCTTACCCCCTTATTGATCTTAATGGGTTCGGTATGAGTATGAATATCCATTTGTACTGTCATTTCAGATTTTCTGTTAATATTCCGTATTCAGCAGTGATCTATACTTCATTTGCCAATATATAAGATTATATTACATATATGCTGCCTACTCCACCTTGGAGTGGAGCGCGCACTCGTTCTATCAAATTCAGCTACATCACAAAAACACCTATTGGCTCACAGAGTCAAATGTCTTCAATTTGAAAAATTAAGAAAAATATCACATCTATGAATACCATACAGCGAAAAGGATTAATAAGAAAATCAAAGAAAATAACATCATAATGACAAGAGTAGATAAGGATAAGTTCATTGTTGCAATGTCTAGAGATAATTATATATCAAAAACTAATAATTTTATAAAATCAGGGAAATTTAACAAAATCAATTTTGATTCTGCGAATACCTTTCAAAGGTAAAACAAATAATAAAAGATTCGTCTATTTTTAACGATTACGAGAAACAACAATTAATAATGATGAATCGTCAGCACCAAAATTATACTCCCTTATAAAATTTCACAAAGATAATTACCCAATTAGATCGGTAGTTATATTTGTTACAGCTCCTTCAATCAAGTTATCAAATAAGCTCATTACACTCATTTTACAATATACGAATTTTAAACCAAAATATTTTATTCTAAATACCTATGACCATATCGATGAAATAAAAAATATTTATTTATCCAAAAAATCCAAACTAATTTCTTTCGATGTACAAATTTTATTCTCGAGTATACGAACGAAGTAATAGAATTAGTTGACAAATTACTTCTCAAAAATAAAACTAATAGACCTTTTTGGGACTAGTTGTGAGCAAGCGCGTCCGCCATGTTAACGAGACCTTAATATGATAGTTTCGGGCACTTTTTATAAATATGGCTGGATAACAAGGATAGTTACCCTTATTATCAGTGCAACTAAATGAAAAATTAATTGATGGTGTTTTATTAGTGCAACCTACAATAGAAGTATATAATTTTATTCGATTACAACGATGATTAAAATGCCATGACCGTCCCCAACATGAAAATAATGCAGAACTTGTTGAAAGGTTAGGATGACAATTATATTCATATTAGTTTTATATTTAATATATTTACAACATTATATTTATTATATTTATAACATTATATCTACATTTTAACTTTACATTTATAATATTACATTAATTTTTATATTAAGTTTGGAGCAAATTTTAATGTTAATTTCTTTTAATAATTTTATACTCTACATAGGAGCAATTATCTGGAGTTAAAATAATTAACTTGCGTCATGAGCTTGTTTATATTATTCGGCCAAACAGGCACTTGCTACTTGTACCTGCAAAAATATTTATCATTTGTGATTATAGCATGAGCTATTAGATTAACAATTAAATGGATTAAAATTACCCGATTGCTTGATTGATTTTTTTTTACCCAACTGATGGGGTCAGGATGTTCTGTTGTTAGACCACTTTCTTTGAAATGAACAAATATACGTATCTTTGTTAATATGATCAATCAATTGGAATCGACCATCACCTCGTCCACATTTTTTAACTCATAAATCACATTTTGCACACTCATTTGTCACAAAGTCACTCTGAACAATTGTTTATATGTTTTTGTTTCATTGATTTAATAACTTTTCGACGATATTCAAGGCTTTGGAAAACTAATAAAGTAATATAAATGTTCCGAAAAGCGATTTATTACACGTATAGCTGCAAGATAATCCCATAACAACAACGTTTTTTTGCTCCTTTTTTTTACTTATAACATTATATATTTTTACTAAAATGCTTGTGTTAATATTTTACTTCAAGTATATAACAATTAAAACTGTACTATTGATAGTGAATTAATAATTAAATATGTTTTTTTATTAATTACATCGAAAACATAATATTGACAGCTTATATACGCATAGTGTCCGAAAAACATGGCGGAGGTTGAAGCATTGGGACAAAAAAAAATTCATCTCTGAAAAGGACAATTCAATAAGAAAACAAGACATTTTAGAGCTACTGTCAATTACGTTGGATCAGAATTACTTTGAATTTGATAATTCGTTTTATGTTTTTAATGACGGTTTGATAATGGGGAATCTTTTAAGTCCTTTACTGGCTGAAATTTTTATGGACAATTTAGAAAATAAAATAAATCAACATTGTTTAAATAATCACTTTACTGGCACATATATAGGTATAACATTCTAATTTGTTTTACAGGTTCTGATAGACAATTAAATACATTCTTAACTCACATAAATTCTTTACATAAAAACATTAAATTCACAGTTGAAGAAGAGCATCATAATAGTATAAAGTTTTTAGACTTAACTATTACTAGAAAGGACAATATACATGATTTTGCAATTTTTCATAAACCATCACATATAGATTTAGTTATACACAATACATCTTGTCATCTTTATTCACAAAATATGGGAGCATTTATACACTTCTTGTATACATAGATTATTAAATATCCCCATGTCAATAGATAATTATAATAAAAAATTGAAAGTCATCAAACGGATCGCAGTAAATAACGAATACAACCCAAACATTATAAATAAAATAATTAATAAAAAAAGTTATAATAAAGCCATTAATTTAATATATCCGGTAAATGATATCAAAAATGCAGCGTTCAAAACAATTACATATACGGGAAAAGTTACCAAATTAGTGTCAAGATATTTAATCAAAACAAACAATATAAATATTGCTTTTAAAACAAACAATAGTCTAGGACGCTTCATTAAAGACAATAAAAATCAAACAAATAAACTGTATAAATCAGGAGTGTATTTAATTCAGTGAGGGTCGTGTCCAAAACAACAAAATAATTCTCATTATGCTAACCACTTAATGTCAGAAAAGCATACTTTCAATGATAATTTTATAATGTTACATAATGAGAGTAAATCCAAAAAATTAAATATTTTAGAGAGCCTAGAAATTAATAAAAGAAAAAATTAGAATATTTTGCTAAATGTCCAGCTAGACTTGAATGGTTCACCGTTATTAAACTTATATTGTCCTCCTAAATGTTGACGAAAAAATGGATTTCCCTACTATCATGTTTATGGTATTATTAGGTCGATTAGGTATTATTAGGACACTTTAGGTTCAAAAGACCAAAAGACTAGAAAAAAAGATTAGATAAAAGTGTGGTGAGGTAACTATATTCTCTATTGAATCTATATTCTCTGTTGTCCAAGAGAAAACATGCCAAGGAAATATTGTCAAATATAGTTCCATTTTTACGGGTTGGCTACGGAAAGGGTGCAGAAATTTGCTGAGAAAAATATTCTAAAGCTTAGTTTTAACGAAACATTATATACATCAGGTAAAGACTGGTACTTCGGATGCATGCAACGATACCAACATATTTTATTGGAAAAACCTGAGTCAACTTTATTAAAAAGAATTACTGTATTTAATGAAACTGGTGTATCAATATGTTTTGACTTTGAAAGTGCGCCAATAACTAATCATTTTAACGCTAATCACATTTATAACGTTGACGAAACAAGCATTTCTAATATTCAAAAACATATAAGAATAATAGCTGATCAAACTGATGAACTTATAAAAGAGGCATCCACGACAATTGCTGTATGCGCATTTAGTGTTCCGGGAAAATTCGATTTTATTTCTGAATATAAACATAAATGTTTTGATGATTTGAATGCAGTAGCCGATAATTTAGGAAAGATCAAGAAGAAGATATATATATATATATATATATATATATATATATATATATATATATATATATATATATATATATATATATATATATATATATATATATATATAACCCATGTTGAACCCGTGTTGAACCAACGCCCGTGTTGAATTCGAGTCAAGTTCAAAAATAATGTAAAAATAGAGCAAGTTTTACGCGAAAATATGACAATACTATAAAATAGTGGTTTGTGTGTTTTTTTTAATGGTTTACTCTTCGGGAAACGGTAAGTAGCTACTTATTCATTCATTTATCTGCGCAATAAGCAACAATCCATCCTCCAATGTCCTTGTAAGTAGTAACAATAAAAAATTTAGTAATGTTTTCCTGGTTCACCTCTTGTATAGGGTTTCAATAGCACAAGGAGCATGTTACAATAACACGTAAAAAGGAGGAAGGAGAAAGCAAAAAAATCTTAAGCAGTATTATTTTCTTCTACGCTATCCCACTTTAAAAAACCACGAGCCGCCACTGATTCAGTGGCTTAGTTCCTGTGTTATTTGAACTCTATATGTCGTCAGAGCTAAATCCTTTTATAAAATATGCCATGTTGTGGATTCACTGAGTCCAAATTATTGTGAACGTCGACTAATGGACAGTTGTGAATCTTGAGCAACACTTTTACTTACTAAATCAATATGCTCTTGTGAACGACCAATACGACTATATATTGGTCTTCTTTTATCTTTCACCGAACCAATTTCTTGAATTTTTTTAATAAATTGATTGATAGTGCTTTCAGATGGACGGTTGTGCAAACCGTAAATATCACTTAATTTTTTAAAAACGTTTTTCACTGAACGCCCATTTTCATTAAAGAATGTTACTAAAACTGTTCCAATAATTCTATGTACATATTGTGCAATTTAATTTATTGCCTCGTCTTGTCAATAAAATGTTTCTCTTGTCTTGCTAGATAATTATTATTAGTAGTGATTACACCGTCGTCATAAAAATGGATACCTTGTCAATATGTGAAATTCTAAAGTTTTGTGCAAAATTGCAAAAGATTTTTAAGTCGACAAGTTTTTCTCAAGACTAGTTTCTGGCCTTATAACTTTCATCAGTCGGGCTAGCGGGCACGATTGTTTTTACGTCTGCCCTTTTAGAGGCGACTGAAGAAACTAGCAGAACACCCATGTAGAATATGTATGAAAATCCTCTATGGACTAAAATTTTACTGTTCCAACTATAACTACCACGTTCCTTAAGTACTTGTTATGTGGAATATAGATATTATGGTAATAAATATTTTTTTTTATCATCTAAATTTTTAAATTTCTTCTATAGAAACAAATTTAAATTTTTTAAACCTGTAAAAACAATTTAGTGGCCAAATTTGAGTTTTAAAATAGAACGCCACTGAGTATATCCACTATCAATCAAAAGAATGCCGCAATGTATCGCCAATTAATTTTACTTCACGATAATATGAGTGAATAAATTACTTTATTATATTGTATTATTACTGATATAAATGATACTAGATGTGAAAAGAAACATACTGAAAAGTTTGTTTTCATCATCATTACTCGTTACTACAGAGCAAGTCGACAAGATTGCATATAAAAATATTTGATACATTATGTAGAAATAAAAACACATTGTAGGAACTAGGAAAAAAATGTTTGCGTGTGGAAGTAAATGCTGAAGCTTAACGGAAATATATATGACTTTTTTCATTCTATAAGAACGCTTTTTAACAAGGCGCGCTTATGAGAAACGGTACGTTGAAATGGAGATAATATACGAGAAATCAATTTATTATAATGTGACTCCACGTTTTCTTTGTCAGAGTCGTAAATGTAGAACCGCGGAATTGAAATGAATACCGTGGGGTATGTATATCGATATTGGATTGTGCGATTAAATATTTGGAAGAAACTTAAAATATTTCGATCGTCAACGGTGTATTATTGAAAATATTCCAATTTTATTATACATTGTTGTGTTACAATTATGTATATCATTAAAACATTTTTTTATTAAATTATTAAATACTAAATTATAAAAATAATTAATGAAAAGTATTTCTGCCAGTATTATAATACAGGCAAAAATAGTTTTCTATTTTTTAATATTTTTATTATTCCTCATACGTTTTTGTTTTTGTCTTCCTTTCTTTTGTTTAGTCCTGTTACTCCTTCTTATTTCTTCGTTATATTCTTTTGTTGCTTCTATTTTAAAACATTTTTCATTGATCTACTGGTTATAATAACTAAATGTTTCTTTTTAGTATAGCAGTTTGTTTAGATTTATTTTATATAGAAATGAGTACAGTCGCAACAAAAATGATACTGACGATCTAATAAAGGTTCAGGTGATACTGAACAACTTCATATTGTGTAATTAGTGTAATATACAAGATTAATTCTGTATATATATATATATATATATATATATATATATATATATATATATATATATATATATGTATATATATATATATATGTATATATATATATATATATATATATATATATATATATATATATATATATATATATATGTATATATATATATATATATATATATATATATATATATATATATTTATATATATATATATATATATATATATATATCCATTAGCTTTAGCAAATTTTCCTTCTCTCAAAAGTGTATAAAACACAGAATTAATCTTGTATATTACACTAATTACACAATATTAAGTTGTTCAGTAACACCTGAACCTTTCTATATAAAATAAATCTATAAATATTCTATAAATAAAATCTATAAATAAAATAAATCTAAACAAACTGCTATGCTAAAAAGAAACATTTAGTTATTATAACCAGTAGATCAGTGAAAGGTGTTTTAAAATAGAAGCAACAAAAGAATATAACGAAGAAATAAGAAGGAGTAACAGGACTAAACAAAAGAAAGGAAGACAAAAACAAAAAAGTATGAGGAATAATAAAAATATTAAACAAAACCCCCGAAAAAGTTAAAGTAAAAAAAAACAAAAAAAAAGATTTAGGAAGATAGAAAACTATTTTTGCCTGTATTATAATACTGGCAGAAATACTTTTCATTAATTATTTTTATAATTTAGTATTTAATAATTTAATAAAAAATGTTTTAATGATATACATAATTGTAAAACAACAATGTATAATAAAATTGGAATATTTTCAATAATACACCGTTGACGACCGAAATATTTTAAGTTTCTTCCAAATATTTAATCGCACAATCCAATATCGATATACATACCCCACACTATTCATTTCAATTCCGCGGTTCTACATTTACGACTCTGACAAAGAAAACGTGGAGTCACATTATAATAAATTGATTTCTCGTATATTATCTCCCATTTCAACGTATCGTTTCTCATAAGCGCGCCTTGTTAAAAAGCGTTCTTATAGAATGAAAAAAGTCATATATATTTCCGTTAAGCTTCAGCATTTACTTCCACACGGAAACATTTTTTTCCTAGTTCCTACAATGTGTTTTTATTTCTACATAATGCATCAAATATTTTTATATGCAATCCTGTCGACTTGCTCTGTAGTAACGAGTAATGATGATGAAAACAACTCCTCCTTTTTACGTGTTATTGAAACATGCTCCTTGTGCTATTGAAACCCTATACAAGAGGTGAACCAAGAAAACATTACTAAATTTGTTATTGTTACTACTTACAAGGACATTGGAGGATGGATTGTTGCTTATTGCGCAGATAAATGAATGAATAAGTAGCTACTTACCGTTTCCCGAAGAGTAAACCATTAAAAAAAACACACAAACCACTATTTTATAGTATTGTCATATTTTCGCGTAAAACGTGCTCTATTTTTACATTATTTTTGAACTTAACTCGAATTCAACACGGGCGTTGGACGACCTTTAGTTTTTAATTCAACTTTCCCCTCCAAACTTAAATTAGTCATTATTAACTATTTAAAATCAAACACCTTCATGTTTGCAATTAAAAGTTGATTATTTTTATTTAAAAAATACTATTCAGTGTGTACACACGTAGCAAATCCCAAATCAAAACGTATTCGCGAGACGAACGAAATACGCGACAAGAGTCATATCAAACGTTCCATACCCGTCAAATCAGAGTTTTAAACTAATTATATACGCTCGGTCGCAGGAAATCTACGTCCTAATCGCATGTTTTCGAAAACAGATAAACCCCCGAATTCTGGCAACCAACAAAACATGTAACGCCAACGATGAGATAATATGACGTGGCGCACGATCGCTGTAGGCAAACGTCCGACCAACGATGTAAAAATCGTGGCGAGAGGATGGAATTTTTATCGGCATTATTTGGTGTGATGGGTCGATAGACATTCTTCTCCATTTGGATATTTTCATCTTCAATAATATTTTAAAATGAGTTAAAGGAAGGAAACTGAACCAAAATAAAATATGGTGTTTAACTCTAAAAAATTGTTCTCTCATAAATTCTAGAGGGGCGGCGCCCCAACGCCCTCTCTCACGAGTCGCAACTGCACTGGATCATTCGAAACGCCGTGCATTTGTCAATTAGATCAAAGAACAAACAGATAATTTTTCTTAAAAAATCATCTTTTCAGATGAAACAAATTTTGAAATTGGTGGCTCCGTTAATAAATAAAATAGCAGTATTTGGGGTAAGCAAAATCCACAATTGATTCATGAGAAACATTTACATCATAAACGAGTCACTATTTGGTGCACATTATGGTCAGGAGGTATAATTGGACCGTATTTTTTTTTCAGAATGCTGCTGGTGAAGATGTTATTGTGAAAGGTGTTCGATATCGTGAGATGATTACTGGATTTTTGTGGATTGAATAGAATAATATTAATCTGGACGATATATGGACAGGTTACAATAGGATGGCGCTACATCTCACTCTGCTAATGAAACAATTGATTTATTTTTATTGTAAGACATAGTCATGTTAACTGGCCACCAAAATTATGTGACTTGAAACCGATAGTCTATAATTTTTACGTGAATTTTACGTGATTTTTAGGTAAAAAGCGAGGTCTGTTAGAACAATCCACAATCGATTCTTGAACTGAAGGATAAAAATTTTTGAGTCAACGGTGATGTAGAGCCACGGTAATGTCAGCCAAAATTTTGACAAAAGAGTGGACATCTGTGGGGCAAGAAGTGCAAGTGCTTTGGCATATATTGTTTTTCGTATTTAAATATCATACACTTTTTAAACATTTTTTTTTATTAAGAAACCCGCTCAATTTGAAAAGTCCTTTCGTAGTATTTTATTCATAATTATTTTGTGTGTGATTTATAAGTGTGATTTATAATTTCGTTAAGTTTTTAGTACTGAAATAAATAACATTATTTTGGTATTTCCCTCAAAGTTTGTATTGAACTATTACCATAATTTAATTTATCAAATTTAAATTAAAATAACATGAAAATCTATTCAACATTTGTTCGAATGACTTTTGTTTACACTTGCAATTAAATCTTCAATTTTCAATTTCTGATCATAAATTATTTCATCAATGGTAGTTATTGCCATAATTATGACCATGTTATAGTTTATTTTTTAAAATGAGATAATAATGGCTGTTTTCACAAGAAATGCATGATTTGACATGTTTAAAAAAAAAACAACAAACTCAGGTAAACTTGAATTCATTCATTTTGAATGTAATGTAGCCACAAGAAAACAAAATTTGTATTAATTTCTCAAATTTACGCCACCTGGAAATTTGGTACATAAGACCAAAAGCCCGATTCTTTCACCAGCTATATAATACGTCGGGCAGTATTGTTCAAAATAGAATTCGATTGTGTCAATGAAAATTAAGTTCGACCATTTTCAATAAACTACTGACCAATGATGCCTTCCGCACAAGATCCACACCAAACTCCTCGTGACTCATTCCAGAAGCAATGGTTTCTCTTGATTTACTATAAATTTTACAAATCAAAAATATGGCATTTAAGGTATTGACATAGTTAAGGTTAAAGTTTGACATTGACTTAGTTTAGTTAAAGTGGAAACAACTAAATAATTCTTTTTCAGAAAAAAATACAGCAGCATGGTTTTCTAAGTAAATAAAATAATGTTAATGTTGTGTTTATAGTCCCTACTGAGATACATTCTTCAAAAAAGTATCGGGAATTGATCATTTGAAGAGCCCGCTTAAAGGGATTGTCAAAATTCTTTTTATCGCTAAGTTTTGTTTTACTCGCTACGTTTCCGCTTTGTATCGCTGAGTAACTGTCCGCTATACTGACGCGGAGTTTAAACGTAATCCGTCATTTAGTTTGTTTACAGTGCTCGATTTTGTCAGTTCATCTCAAGTGTGTTTTGCGATTTATACAATAGATAAAAACATCGAACAAAGAATTTGTTTTAAATTTTGCATTGAAAATGGAATTTCGTGTGCCGAGTCGCTGAAAATGTAGCAGAAGGCTTACGGTGAATCGACTTTATTAAAAACAGTACACCAAAAACAGGTACAGTGCATTCTAAAGCGATCGAGATCTTGTAGAAGATTTGCTTCGAACTGATCGTTCATCAACATCTTCAACTGAAGTTAACATCACTAAACTGAAGAAAATGGTAACTGAAAATCGTCATTTAAGTTTGAGAGCGGCAGGCGCTAATCTTTCTGTGTCTCACGAATGAATTCGTATCATTTTAAGCGATTGTTTGAGCATGAAACGCGTTGCCGCTCAACTAGTGCTAAAAAACCTGAATTTTCTTGAGAAACTCAATCGGGAAAAGGTCGGTGTTAGAACGAGTCAATTCCGACAGTTCCGTCTGTCAGTTTGATATGCAAACCAGTCAACAAGCTTCGGAATGGCTCTTTCCAACTGAGCCGAAAAAGTTAAGGTGATATTGACTGTTTTCTTTGATTATCGCGGTGTTTTGCACTCGGAATATTATCTGAATGTTATCCAGGATCTGAGAGAGCAAATTCGTCGAAAAGGTCCAGATTTGTAGAAAGAAAACTCTTGCCTTTTTGCATCATCACAACGCACATGGCTATCATTGTGAATGAATTCGTGGCCAAAAACTCAACAAACACTATCGAACAACCACCGTAGTTACGTGATATGGCTCCGGCCGACTTCTTTCGCTTTCCAAAACTCAAATTACTACTTCAAGGCACCCGTTTTCAGTCGATAGAAGACATAAAAGAGAATTCGCGAGAATTCGAAATCGATTCCGGGAAATGCGTTTAAAAAATGTTTTGACAAATTTGGACAAATAATAAACATTATGTGTTTTATTGACCAATTCCCCGTAGTTTTTTGACAGAATGAATATTTTGTTCTAAAAGAGCCAAGCAAATACAGTAGTATACAGTGAATACAGTGAATACAGTAGTATACAGTGAATATTTTGTTCTAAAAGAACCAAGCAAATACAAATACTTTTAAACTATTAATGAGCCGGTCTTTTTAAATAGTGGTCTGTCACTTGATTACTTGGAAAGATTCTACAGATTTTGTGAATTAGATACATAATTCAAACGTGAGTTTTCCTAATATCATTTACCAATTCATACGCACCTGGTATGTGTTTGTTGGACAGGATAATACGTAATTTCAATCCTGCAGCTGTTGCTAAAAATGTCATTGCCGGGTTGTTGAATACACTATCGGACAAGCTATTGGTACGAAAGAACAAGGTTTTTGTGATATGACGAAATAATTTACCTCGTGTTATAGATAATATTGGATTTGCCGTTAAGAGGACATGAATCGGTCTACCGTTGAGGACTGATCCTCAAATTATCGATACAACTACAGGTAAGGCTGTTTCCAGATTGGAAGTATGTAGGTTAGGTGGTAATGATAACATCATTATAACCATTACATCATTACCTTCTATTTATATTAAAATGTAAAACACTTAAATATTTTCGGAGTAATTGGTACATAAAAATGGTAGACAACAATCTTTTACATAAGAATGGTAGACAACTATCACTCTTGGAATTACAGAATAGAGGCTACATGTTTGGCAGATAAGTTCCCTTGTAACCAAATCAAAGAAAGTCCGGAATCGGCGCAACTTTTAACCGATTAATCCGGCCGCCAGTAACTTTAAACAAGCTTGAAATAAGTGTACAACGTGCCTGGAATCCATTGCCATAAGAAGACATACATCATCTAATTCGGTCCATGCAGCAGAGTTAGTGATATAATAATTATTGTAGGTCTACTCATTATTTCTTTGTAAAAAAAGTACCTGGGAAAAATATATATATATATATATATATATATATATATATATATATATATATATATATATATATATATATAGTTATATATAGTCATACATAATTATATATAAATGGTCATATATAATTATACAAATTTTTATATATTTATATATAACTTTATATTAAGGTTTGGCTTCAAAGGATTATATAAAATTATATATTATAATATATAACAGGAATTATAATATTATATTTAATTTTATATAATATACAATGAACATAGAAAAATCGAAAATGAAATGGATTTTTTTTACTTATGCTTATTTTTTTCTTAAAATACACTCTTAATTTATATTACTTAAATGAAAACTATTAATTAATACTATTTGAATAGTATTTGTCAACCTGCAATGTTTTTTGATATTAATAGTTATCAGTTATAGTTATGAAACTTATTATTATCTAATAATGAAACTATAAATTAAATATTTATTCAACAAATAATTATAAAAGTTATTTTTTGTCTAGTCGATATGTAAAGGATTCGCGGTAATCATATGGAAAACATTTTTTTCCAACTTTGAAAGTTAGAATTTTTTATAAATTACAAAGAATATATTATCAGAGGATATTGAAAATTATCCGCTATCTAATTTTCCAGAAAAACATTTTAAAGTTACATTTCCAGTGATTGACGTTAAAAAAAATCCTAAAAATTGTTATTTTTCAGTAAACTAGATGGTGGATTAGATTCAAATTAAAAAAAATTAAAAATTGTATGATGTAATAAAGTAATTTCCTTACTAGTCAAACCAAATAATGATTAACAACAAATAAAATAATAATTTAATTTACTATATAAATGCTAAATACACTTACTATATTGATATAATATACCTACTTATATTTATTTCATTGCTTAATATATTTATTGTATACAGTTACACACAATAAATGTATATATATATATATATATATATATATATATATATATATATATATATATATATATATATATATATATATATATATATATGTTTTCAAACGTAACCCTAGAAACAAAAAAGAACCACCACGATTGACAAGGGCTTACTGTATTAGAACCAGTTAATTATGTACAGTGTATGTTTTAACATTAATATAAACTAAAAAGTTTTTAATATATATTATTTTTTATATTCTATATATCTGTTGTATATATCCTTTCAATTTAAATTAGAAAATAATTGGATTATTTCCGGAAAACTATCTTTTTACTATTCAAGAATGATGAAATGAATGAGAATTTACTATTCAAGAATGAAATTTATTACCTGACTGTATGATGACTGTACAATCATATTTAGAATTCTGCCAATAAAATTTAATATGTCCACCTATTTTAACGAGTTGTACTCGACAGTGCACCTGGTATTAACCTGTTGTATTGTAACGTTTTAAGAAATCTCACACACTGTTACTACTATGATTAGAATATTATGTGACTACACACACAAAAAACATAATTTACATGTGGCGTTGGTTGACGCTAACTTAAAAAATTGAAATATAAAGAAATTATCCAAATAATTTGTATTTAATGTATGCAAATATAAGCTATTGAACACACAGTATTATGGATGCATTTAAAAACTAAAACTAAAATTAAACACAATCAAAAATAACACTAAACAATTACACTAAAAAATTTATTATCCCTCTCTCAGCTCATAAAAGTTGGCAATTATGTATGCAAAAAACTAAATTTATTTGATCGAGTTTGATTATTATAAAATGCATGTATTGTTTATACTTTCAATTTTTAATGATCTTGATTGATTAAATTTCACCTATTTTTATACTTATGTTGATATATGTACAAACGTGTACATTAACGAACTAATAAAAATAAAATAATTTTAGCTTTTGTTTTTATAAATTTTCAATTATTCAATTAATACTGACATCAAAGATTAAAAAAAAAGTGAATAACTCAATATTAATATAAATAATTAAAAACTAAGTAAGGATTAGAGATTAAAGGCGCATCAGCATCTGAAGCTATTTAACGACTGGACCTATAACTTAACGTAGGTTCCGAACCACGATCATCAGCTATCGATAAACCCAGATCAGCACCCCCTCGGGCTATCAACCTTTGGTTTCATGCTTAACCGTAAATCTCTCGTGAAATCTGCCATAACATATATAATAATGTATAAATTAATATAATATTATAAAGTTATGTATTTATAATATATAATTATATATAATTTTAAGTGAGGAATCAGATATAATTTTATTATTTATATAAAATATATAATTTATATAAGTATATATTTTAATACATAAACAAATATTTCAAAATTTTCTGATTTATACAAAATTATATAGGCTAGATATAATATATATATATATATATATATATATATATATATATATATATATATATATATATATATATATATATACATAAATATAATTATATAAAATGTTATAAATAATTTTGATATAATATTATTAAATTAGATAAAATAATACATATTTATATATAATTTTTGTTCCCGGGTAACAAATATACCAAATGCAAGAAATAAAGATATTTGAAACATTCCTTTATATTCTGGAAACCTTTATAGCACCATGAAATGTTTCCTACACTCATTAGATATTAATGGACAGCTGCGAATATCCCAAAATAAGCAGCCCCGAACCAAGGCAAAAAGAAAGCTAAATCCACTTAGCGTCTGACTTGTATCAAGCGGCTGAGTGGTCAGCATCTGCTCACCAGTGGTGCGGCTGATATTTAAATTCTGGAACTAACCCCTCCAGTCTTAACCTCTGAACCGTCATGGTTCAAACCTTTAATTCAAAGTACAAGATGAAGCGTTCTAGTAATTACAAAATTACCCCAGGAGGTAGACAATCCTCTGCCAGCTTTGCTGGTACAACCGGACTTTCGGATTCTGGGGCATCCGGGCTTAAACGCAAAATCTTTCAGAGGGAGTCGGAGACCTCTGGCCAACGTCTGAAACCAAAAATAAAAACTTTCTTTGGAACGGTAAATATCAATTCTCTCCTGCGTCCAGGAAAACTACACGAATTGGGGCGAACATTAAATCAGCAAAAAATCCAAATTTTAGCTTTGCAAGAAACCAGATTGATAGATGATAACACCTTGGAATTCGGCAACTACAGACTTTTTAAAAGTAAAACGGACAAAAGAATACTCAAAAATACACCACATCTCGGTGTTGCTTTCGCTGTCTCAAGAAACATTCTTGGTTCTATAACAAATGTCCAGCCGGTAAATAATCGACTTATGACACTATCCTTCAAGTATGCTAATAAAAACTATACATTAATCAATGCACACCTCCCAGTTAACGAAGAAAATAAATCTAATCCTGAAAAAGTAAATAAGTCCTGGGAAATTCTGGAAAACACTATCTCTAAAATTCCCTCTAACCATGTAAAAATCCTATTGGGTGATTTCAACGCCCAACTAGGGAAAGAAAAAAAGTACAGGAAAACAGTCGGCAATTTTCCCGCTCATAAATGGACTAACCATAATGGTAGAAGATTGGTTGAACTATGTTCGCAGTTTAATCTAAAAATAATGTCAACCCATTTTAAGAAGAAAATAACACAACAAAAGACCTGGAGGTGCCCAAACACGTACATGGGTGAATTTCAAATTGACCATGTTGCCATTTCGTACCCCAATTATAAAGAGATTTTGAATGTTCAAGTCAGGAAAGGAGCAAATATAGACACGGATCACTACTTGACTAGAATCAAAAGGGGCTGCTAATACCAAAGTTTGACCCAACGAAAATAAAACCAGCCCTAATAAACAGCTTGATAAACAACCTGCACAGAACTAAAACAATTAAAGCAAGAATTAAAACAAAAAATTATTAAAACAGCCTTAAAGTTGGTCCCTTTACAAAAACGTAGAAAACATCCATGGTGGGATGAAGTTTGCAAGCAAGCAGTATTAAGCCGAAGTAAAGCATTCAAAGATTGGAACAGTCAAAAAACAGCAATAAACTATAACATCTTTTTGGAAGTAAGAAAAGAAACATCGAAGCTAATTAGACAAACTAAAAGAAAATATGAAATCAATCAACTTAATGAAACAGAAAGAGATTTCCAAAAAAATAACACCCGAAACTTTTACAAAACTTTTAAAACTAAATTAACAGGCTATCAACCGCAGAGCCTATGCTTTCAAAAGGAAAACGGACAATTAGCTCTAAATAACCAAAACGATTGCAAGGAACTTGCGAAATATTTTGAACAAATACTAAGCTGTCCTGAGCCCTTAAACAAATTACCAACACTAAACCCTAAACAAACAAACCCAGATTCATTACCACCGAATGAAGAGGAAATACTTAGGCAAATCAAGCGGCTTAAAAAAACAAAGCTTCTGGTGAAGATGGAATCACTGTTGAACTTTTGAAATCCGCTGGTCCAGGTACAATCAAGGAAATAACCAAAATTCTACAAGAAGTTTGGCGAACCGAACGGATTCCGGAAGACTGGAAAGATGCTCTAATCCATCCACTCCATAAGAAAGGAGATAGAACGGATGTAAACAACTATAGAGGAATATCTCTTCTCCCAGTTTGTTACAAGATTCTATCTCAATGTCTACTAGGCAGAGCACAGGGGCAGTTAGAACCGAAGATTGGTGAATATAGGCAGGTTTTCGACCGGGCAGATCCTGCCCTGAACAGATCCTGAATCTAAAGTTGATTCTAAGACATCAAAAACTGTACAATAAAAATCTCGTCTGTACATTTGTGGATTTCAAAAAAGCATATGATTCTATTGACCGCGAATCTTTATTCCGAATCTTGAAAGAGCAAGGACTAGATCTGAAAACGCTGGCAATTATTAAAGCAACGTTAACTAACACGAGGTCAAAAGTTAAATTCATGGGTGACATCTCAGAACCCTTCGCAATTAACACTGGTGTGAGACAAGGGGATGGACTCTCGCCACTCTTATTTAACTGTGTTCTAGAAAAAGTAATACAGGAGTGGCGTGAAAAAAAGTCGGCACTGAATATTGACCAGCCCATTAAACTGGGGAGAACCAACATCAAAATTGATTGTCTGGCATTTGCTGATGATCTAGCAATTTTAGCTCAAGATGTATTAATGGCTCAAAAACAGATTGAAATCCTAAAAGAAACAGCAGGAAAGGTAGGACTCCAAATATCCTTTGAAAAGACACAATACATGACCTGCAACATACTAAGAACACCATTTCTAAAAACAAAATATGGTAACATCAGACTAGTCTCTCAATTCAAATATTTGGGTGAAATAATCATGGAAAATGGGTTGGAAAAAGCGGCCAATAAGGGTAGATGTCAAAAAATGGAAACGGCATTGAGACTTACACAAAATATTTACAACAAAAAATGCCTATCTAAAAACACAAAACTGAGACATTACAACACGGTTATTAAGCCAGAAAGTCTATATGCTGCAGAAACGCTCATTTTGAATAGAAAGAGGGACATCGTGGACATTGAAAAGAAGGAAAGAAAAATCATAAGAAAAATCCTAGGCCCCAAACAAATAAATAGCACAACATACCGACTTCGAGAAAACCAAGAAATCAAACAATACACAGATATACATAGCGATATGAGAAAAAGAAGACTTAAGTTTTACGGACACATCAACCGGATGAATCCGAGTAGGCTAACTAGACAAATAGTCGAATTTTATGAAAATAGGAGTAGAGCTAAAGTAGAAATAATTAAATGGATTGCGGCAATTAAAGAGGACCTAAGATCAGCAAATATTACACAAAGTGAAATTCAGGATAGAGGTTGTTTCAGACACAAGGTTAACGTTTGGAAGGTTGGCCAGAGAGAAAAATGTAGGAAGACTGGAACAACTTGGTCTGACGAAAGGAAAAAAGCTCATAGCGAAAGAAAGCGAAAGAATGCTCATAGCGAAAGAATGAAATTAGTATGGGCTCAAAGGAAGGTTAACAACAACAAACGCCTCTAATTGTACTTCGCGTGATCCACCAGGGCCCATACGTGAATAATAATAATAATAATAATATATATATATATATATATATATATATATATATATATATATATATATATATATATATATATATATATATATATATATATACATAAATATAATTATATAATATTATTAAATTAGATAAAATAATACATATTTATATATAATTTTATACAAGGTATATATAATTTCTGTTCCCGGGTAATAAATATACCAAATGCAAGAAATAAAGTTATTTGAAACATTTCTTTATATTCTGGAAACCTTTATAGCACCATGAAATGTTTCCTACACTCATTTCAATGGAATTTTTATTCCATAGAATGGGTCTATAAAATAAATACATCTTTGGTTCTACGCTAATGGATTTTTCATCCCATTTTAATATAGGTCTGTTTGGAGAGAATAGAAATTCTCTCCCGTATAAGTTTGTAAGGTATAGAAAATGTTTGAATAATATTGCTCGCGCTAAAGAAGGAATTTTTAATATTACACCTAGGATACCTCGAAGGGAAAGATGATTGGAAGATTAATACTTTTTAAATTAAAATACCTAATACACACTCTTAATAGCATATTAATAAAATTATGTCATATATTTTGAACTAAAAGATTTCAAACATTTTTAATAATTTAAAGTATTTTTGTAATATATTTTACGTACAGTGTTGAATACATGTAGGAAATTATTCTTTAGATTCCAATAATATATACGAAAATATATAGAAGAGGCGCAATGTTCCATTTTTTTTGTATACACAATTTGCGAAAAAATGCACATTGAAAGTGTTATAAACAAGGAACGAAAGATGGGAATGAGGAAAAAATCAATGAGCATTTACGCAATAAAATTCAATATAGATATAGAAAACTTCTAATAGAAGTATTCCTAGTCTCTAAGCTATAATATAATTATGTAACATTTTCAAAACATTTTAAGACATGCAGTGGCGGTTCATCCATAAGGACACGTGGGAACGTGCTCTACCTAAAAAATTAAAAAATGAAATAGAAGAAATAATTTCAGATTTTATATTAATTTATTATCTGTTCTGTCTAGGATCACGCTTCTTGCGACTTCTATAGTGTAACATCTATTTTATAGATATATAATGTTAATCGCGGTAACGCAATAGGCCGTGGGTTGCAAAGTGAATGTTTTGAAAGATTACAATAGTGAATATGAATTCAGTGCAATATATGAATAGAAATAATGTCACATTAACATTTGAGGACCGAATTGTCATCAAAAATATTGAACGGCTTCCACCGATTCTGCAAACCCAGCAAGTTAATATTACTCAAAAACAAACATCACATTCTATTTCACATTCATAAAAATCACATTCTATTTCACAAGGACATTTGAAAAATGTGCTAGAAAATAATATGTTGGAAAAACAGATATTCGTGCTAAGCAAGTTAGGAATAGAAAAAGAACCTAAGAAACTCATAGCCAAGTTATGATGGTGCTTCCGTGATGAGAGATACAGTCGTAGGAGTACAAGCCAAAATTTAAAATATTTATAAGAATGCACAGTATATTTACTGCTATGCTCACCAATTAAATATAATAATTGAAATGTGCTGTACAACAGAAAAAGTTGTAAAGGTGTTTTGTGCAAATCTGTCTGCATTTCCCGCTTTCTTTTCTCGATCATCCAAAATGACAACTGTTCTGGACAGCGTCCTGAAAAATTGTCTACCCCGTGCGGCTCCTACCAGATGGAACTATACGTTTAAATGTGTGAATACTGTTTACATTTGCAAAGCAGAATTGCAAACATGCCTTGAAGAAATTATAGACGCCGAGTCGGTTAAAAATTCTATTAATCAAGCTCAGTGGTTAATAAAATATTTGGTGAATGACAATTTTAAATTTTTGTTACTTTTCTTTAATAAAATCTCTCTTTGATCAACTGCAGAGCAGACAACTAGATGCACTTAAAGTTAAGAAGAATTTGGTAACTTTTTCAAATGCCATGCAAAATATTAGAGATAATATAGAAATACAAATTAATCAAGAATTTGATTACTTAACTGGTGAAGAATATACAACGACCATAGAAAATGGCAGAAAGAAACGGAAATTTACTGACAAGGAGGATCCCAATCCGAATGTCAGGATATGTAAGGAAATTTGTGATACCTTACCCTAACCTAACCTAACCTATGTATGTTGTTGTAAATTTATTTGAAACTGAAAAATTTGGTGAATATCGAGCCGTCTTTTCGAATGAAGACATTAAAACTGTGTGTAATCTGTTTGCAAACATAAATTATGTAATTTATGTTTGCAATTAAAAAATGAACTCTCGGTAATGTGCGCAACTAATTGTACTTTCTTATTTAAACAAACATTAAAACTGTTTATTTTTTGTTCCACCCTGCATATAGAAAGGAACAAAAGCAAATTTACATTCATCACAATTAAGATCTCATCGTCGCAATCCAAATTTCATCAAAAATGTTACCACAATACACGAAATCCAAAAGACGAACTCACACAGAAACCCTTGCTCTACTAAATATCCCATATTAAATTAATACGCGTAAAAATTTTAAATATACAAGATAATAAAATATCTATGTGATACCCTTCTACAAAAACACAGCAGTTAGTGAATTTTTTACCTTGCATAACACATCGGAAAATATTTTTTGCAAATTTCGACTTTATTCATCAATATATTCTCCTTGAAGAGCAATATAATCATTCCAACGCTTGTCCAACATTTCTATACCTTTTTATAGAACGATTTCTCCTTGCCTTAAAAATATTCTTCAGTTTCGGCAATTATCTCTTTATTTACAGTGAGAATTTTTTGATGTTTTAGAACAGGAAATAATTGCTAGCTGGCAGATCTGGAGAATAAAGGTATATATATATATATATATATATATATATATATATATATATATATATATATATATATATATATATATATATATATATATATATATATTGTCCGGACAAACAAACCGAAAAATATCTGCCACAATCGAGGAACACAAAACAAGCATACGGAATAAGCAAAACAACATCGGCATTATTCCAACACCAACTAGAAATAGGCCAAAAAATTAACTTTGATGATTGGAACGAGATAGCCAACATAAACCATTTTCGGACACGCCTGATAAGAGAAGCTACAGAGATCGAAAAGCAAGGAAGTCTAAACAAGAGAAACGACGCCCTACACCTACCGCCAAGGTACAAAAGCGTTCTTAGACCAGCAGACCCTGACAGCACGACATCCAGAGCACGACTGGAAACAAAGACGTCGCAAGCGCCTCAAGGGGCGGAGCTAGCGCCAGTGTCAGCCAATCGCTACCGACTAAGACCGAGGCCAGTAGACATAAATATCAGACGGGAAACCGATCTCTCTCAAAAAGTCACTCGCGATTGTAAGCACCGAAAATGTTAAATGAGATTTGGCGAAACGTCTGCAAGCTCCCGACGGGGACCAACTCGACAACCGGTTGTACTCCCGGAAAAAACCCAATACGTGTTTTTCCATACCTTGTCTGCCAATGGTTGTGTTTTTGGACAGCTTTCACCTGCTGCTGTTCACTGAGCTAACTAGCCATTTGATTTCGGAGTGTAGTGATGAATCCATGTTTCCTTCATTATCACATAACGCATGAAAAAATACTTTTTATTTCAAATAAATAAGCAAAGATTAATATCTAAATATAGCTCTATATTTAAAATTGTATGTATAACAATCATTTCGACACACAGTGCCTTTTTCAAATACAACTATGAGAAACTTTTTATCATAGTAATAAAAGTAGCGTCACTTAAAGCACAACAACTCAAAAACTAAATGACGTTTGAAAATTGGCACAATCGACCACTGGTAAAGATTTTTTCCTAAGTGACGCCATCTATATGTCAAACCGGGGACTTATTGATCGATATGTTAGATACGACAATCACAGAACATCCAGCCTAAGCTTTGCCTCCCATTAACAGTTTTCTGTTTCCAAACATTAAAATACCAATGTATCACATGCGTTGCAAATACATTTCTCGTATTGAAGCTGGCTTATTATCAGTGCAATAATATAAAAATATCTTTTAAGATGCTTGTTATTTGTTCTCGTTTCTTTTAAACAGCTTAAACTATTTAGTAATTGTTTTAAATAACGTTTAAAATAATAACTCTACACATTTTTTATTATTTTAATCATCTAGTCAAATCTTTTAGTTTTTGAAAAACAACTAATATAACTTTTGTAAAAACGACTTCAATCAATTTTAACCCCTTAAACTGGCTTTTCCATGTTCGGAGCTCTGGAGCCGTTTAGTCTGAAATTTACTTCAAGTTTATAAAGGCGAAACAACACGATGTGAATTGAATATTCATCAGTCTAGACGAAGTTGTGTTGAAGGCTTCAAGATTGCGATGGTTGAAAGTTTTCGTGAGAGGAAATTAGCCAACAGAGTAAACATTCCCAGTTGAGTCAAGGGCATAAGTTTATTTCTTTACTTTCGTTTCTCCAATAGCAAAAATTTAATTTTAAACATGAATAATCTAATTTCAACTTGCTGAAGTAGAATTATGTTTAAACTTCTATTATATAAAGCATGTCCCAATATGTTTTAAATAAATTTGAAAGGGTAATATTAATTTAATGAAGCTCTACGCTCCGCGTAGGAGTTGAAAGACCTATAAATATCATTAAAATATATTTTTTCCACATTTTACAATGCTTTTGTTTACTTTTCTACGTAATTTCCATTTTTGTTCAAACTTTTGTAAAACCGCTCAATAAGTTTTTGAATTTCGACATCAAGTTTTTGAATTTCGAAATCTGATGCCTGTGAAGAACTCTAACTCATGACTGCAGTTTTAACTTCTTCATCGTCATTGAACCGTTGACCACCAAGAAACTCCTTTAAGAACCGAAACAAGTGAACATCACTGGATGCAAGGCCTCGACTGAAAGGTGGATGATCCAGTTCTTCCCGTCCAAAAGGCCTAATTAGACCTTGTGTTTGTGCAGAAATATGTAGCCTTGCATTGCCATGAAGAAACATCACACCGGAAGACAATAGGCCGCTTATTTTGTATAGCACGCCGGAGTTTTCTCAAGGCAGCACAATACGCATCAGAATTGATTGTTGTGCCTCTCCACATAAAATCCACTAACAAAATCCCTTTCCTGTCCCAAAAGACAGTTATTATGACCTTTTGTGCTAAAATTCTCTGTTTGGCGACGATGTCGACACTCTCGTGTCGTCATCCCATTGAATGTTGCTTGAACTCAGAGGTCATGTGAGACGATGTGGTCGAGTCAAAAACTTTTAAACCTCTGAAAATTCAATTGATAACTTTGAAATCGTCGGTTCACTCGAATTTTCTTGTCCACATCACGAACCAAATCTTCGGAAATCAGCACATTAACCCACCCGTCCTTGAGCATTCTCAAGCATTTTCGAACTTTTTTACCGATACCGTGACACCGTAAACCTCACAAATCTGACAATAAATTTCCGCAGCTACCAAGTTTCTTGAACTCAAGAACCGAATTACAAATCGTATCTCATAGTCGGCAGGCGATTCAGTTTTCTTAAACATTATAAACTGCTACAACAGAACCCCAGAACACAGGCAGATGATACGGCTGCAAATGGCGCATAAAGGTGCGATTTAAATACTTCGGATAATGATATTGATTTTTAAAAACACACATTCTATTCGCAAAATATGAATTTAATAATCTTTAAATCTGTTGTCTACTACAATCATTCAAAAATCAGAATGTTCACAATAATTAATAACAATATTATATTTAAGTAAAATTATCAATATCGGCTATTAAGGCTTGCGGATTTCAGCGGTTTCCTGGAATGGGTCGGGGACCTCTGCACATAACTCGCGCAAAGTATAGTGGGAGCAGACGCGCAAACGCACTCATTCACAAACGGACGTTATTTAAAAAAAAAAAAAAATATATATATATATATATATATATATATATATATATATATATATATATATATATATATATATATATATATATATTATTAGTAAGTGCATATAGACCCGGTTGGATCACGCAAAGTATTCTGACTCATTTTCGAGTGTTCTTTCTGATCCTCCACACCTCTCTCAACCTTTCTCCGTGGATTCTCTTTTTCTCCTCCGTCCACTTTGTTCCCGATCTCCTCGAAACTTCGCTCTCTGATGCAACATTCCACATATGTATTGTGTGTCTATCCTCAGTCTCTGTCGGACCCATTTGTGCCTTGCCCAGATCAGCTCTGACTTGTGTGATCCATGGTACTGTTGACTTGCCTGTTGTTGTTGGTTGAGTCTTGTCGGTGGGAGTCTACTGATATGTCCATAGAATTTCAACCTTCTTTTTCTTATGTCCGCCGCTACGTTGGACATTCTCTCTGTGGTCTTTCGAGAATGTAGTCTGTATCCTTCCTCTGTCAGTTTTGGGCTGAGAATTTTCCTCATAATTTTGCGTTCTTCTTTTAGTATGTTTTCTATACCGCTTTTTGTATGAAGTATAAGGGTCTCGCTTGTGTATAGTACTTCTGGTTTGATTACTGTGTTGTAGTGTCTTATTTTTGCATGTGTGGATAGGCATTTCTTATTGTAGATATAGTGTGTCTTGCCGTATGCCCTCTTCATCTTCTGTAATTGAGTCTTCTGTGCTATTTCCTCTCCTCCTGTGGGTTCAAGGATCTCGCCCAGGTATTTGAAGTGAGTGACCCCATTTATTTTGCCGTATTTGGTGTTCAAATTTTATACATCTAATTTTGGACAGAAGAATTCGGTTTTTTGAAAGGAGATTTGTAGACCAACTTTCTCTGCACATTCCTTGATGACTTCGATCTGTTTGGTTGCCCTTTTTTCATTTTCTGCGAGTATGGCTAGAACGTCTGCGAAGGCCAGGCATGATATTTCTATGTTGTTTTTGGGTCGTTCGAGTCGTATCGGTTTCCAGTGTCCTTGATTTTTCAGTTATTTTTCCCATTTCCTGATGACCTTGTCCAGGACCAGGTTGAAGAGGAGTGGGGATAACCCATCTCCTTGGGGTACTCCAGTTTTAATCAGGAAGGGTTCGGAAATTTCTCCCATAAATTTTACTTTTGAGGTGGTGTCAGTCAGTGTCTGCTTGATCAATAGTAGTGTTTTGGGGTCGAGTCAGACAAGGATTTTCGGCCTATGCAGTCGTATGCTTTCTTGAAGTCCACGAACGTGCGGATGATTGGGATGTTCCTGATAGCTTTGTATTTCAGTATAGTTTTTAGGTTAAATAGTTGTTCAGTGCATGAGCGACCAGGGCGAAAGCCTGTCTGGTACTTGCCAATTTTGTGTTCTAATTGTTCTTGTGCTCTCTGCAGAAGGCATGCTGAAAGAATTTTCTAAGCTACTTGTAGATATATATATATATATATATATATATATATATATATATATATATATATATATAAACCTAAAATTAAAATGCAATTTTTATTGAGAATTTTACGTATGATGTAAAATTGTCAATCACAATTGCAGTTCAGTTTTAAAGTAGCTTGGCGGATGTTTTGCTGCAGGTCATTAATTGTCTGCGGATTTCTAGAATTTGTTCTTGAAGAAACGCTAAAGGATTGGGTTGATAGCACGATTTTGCAGACCTCTGAATATTACCATTTCATAGATTTGTTGAAATACAGTCTAAAAAAAAGCAGTGTTGCTTCACAATGGAAACAAAAACCCATCTATTCCATTAGCCCATTAAGTGACAATGAAAGAAATCTTTGACAACTTAGCAACCATACCAAATCGCGATAAAAATGAATAGTATCAGTGAGCTATTTGTGGAGATTTAAAAGTGATAGGTATATTGCTAGTAGTTCAAGGGGGTTTTACAAAGTATTGTACACAAAGTACAGTAGGGCAAACTTAAAATACTCCCCCCTGGTTAACCCAAAAAGGTGCTTCTTCCGCCTCTCCATATTAAACTTGGACGAATGAAAAACTTTTTCAAAGCCATGGACAAAGAAGGTAATGGTTTCAAGTACCTAAAAGAAATATTTCCTCAATTAAGTGATGTAAAACTAAAAGAAAACATATTTATTCGACCTCAAATATGGAAGCTTCTAAGTGATTTCCGTTATCAAAAAAAACTAAATGAAAAGGAATTGGCAGCTTGAAAGTGTTTTCTAAGTGTAGTAAAAGGATTTCTGGGCAATAAAAAAGATGAAAACTATAAAAACCTTATAGATGAACTCTTGAAAGCCTATGAAATACCAGTATGTCGCACGTACTTAAAAATGCATTTTGCAACACAAGAGGAAAAAATTAAAGATTTTGCCGCTATATGACATCTCATGTAATCTATATATATATATATATATATATATATATATATATATATATATATATATATATATATATATATATATATATATATATATATATATATATATATATATAATCCTCAGTAATGTATTTGCATAGATTTAACACGTTTTACATGTTAATATTATATAAATATTAGATTGTAAAAATATGTCGTCTTTTTTTTTCGTCACCACTTTTCTTCAACTGTAAGAAAAAACTGTACGTGTTACGGTAATTAGCTTATCATTTACGGATTTAGGACTACAAAATGCGTCATATACATCTATTCATCAATGTTACCTCAAAAAAGTTTAAATTTGTTGACCTGTGTAATTAATTATTAATTTTTATAATATAACTATTATTTTTAATGGTTTAATATGACTATTTTTTTTATGAAATTTATTTTTTTATATAATTATTCAGTAATAATCATTTTAATATATTTCAACATTACTTAACTTAATTTAGGTTAGACTTGTATTAGCTATTTTGTTTTCTTATACTTACTGATTTTAACTGATCAAAAAAATATATTTAAGTTTAAATTATTAAGTTTAATTAAATTTATTTAGTTACATTTTACAAACCACAAAATATTTTTTAATTTAAATTATTTTGTTTTAATAATTATATCACATTTAACTGTATTGTTATAATGTTAAAACTTCCGCCTTTAGTTCCTATATATGTTGGAGTTGGTGTCGCGCACGGAACGAATTAGGATATTCTTTATTACTTGAAAATAATTTAAAAAATGAGTGAAATGATTGCATAAAAATATATTTAATATTTTAATATAGATTTATTCATTTAATGTTTTTCGACTTTTTTTCCAGAATTATTTTAAATGATTTACTTATTAATTGTTATAACCTAGAAATGAAATTATGTGGAAAGGAAAAGTGGAAATTACTGAAATATCCTTTGGATCAATCCAATCAATTTTGCAGAACAATTTAAGCTAGTCTCAGGTGTCTTCCCATCTTGTTCCAAAAAAACTTATTTTTTTGAAAAACAACATCTTGTTGGAGTTTCTGAAGAGATGAATTCTTTAGATCGTGGCATTCTAAAGTGTATAATTACTGAGGATGAGACATGCATCTATAGCTGTAACCCCGAAACAGCTCAACACCGGGTATCGTGCTAAAGATAAACCAAAGCTTAAAAAATACATCAAAGCTGGTTGACAATCAAAGTCATATGTTTTGTTTGATTACGGTAATATTGTCTACAATGAGTTCCTTCCAACTAGTTAAACAATTAATAAATATTATTTAAGCGTTATACGTCATTTGCATCACGATAATGCACCATCTCACACAGCAATAATTGAGTTTTTGAATAAAAAAATATTGATATTTTCACTTTATTTTAAAGCTTTATCATAAATAATATTGATAATTGATGCGAAAAACTTTTAAAAATTGTTTGCAATTAATTAATTAATTATTAATTAAATGAATTCAAATTTATAAAATGTGAAATAAAATCACATGGCTACGAAAAGGCCACGGTGGCTGCCATGTTGTTGACGTTGTTATGTTAAAGTTTTTTCACGTGAGTACTGTCTACGGCTTTTACCTGTGTATATACTCTTAAAATTATTGAAGTTTAGTGTAAAAAATAATATTGTTGATTACTAATTTAATTCAGTAATGTATGACAAAGGGTTATAAAGGCCAATTCTGATAATATACCTGGTGTGGATATTTTTATGGTCACAGATTTTCTCAAAAATGATATTCGGTTCGATTCAGCTCAAGTTCGAGGCGCTAAAGCATCAATTTAAGTTTTTTTTTTTGATAATAATGTAAATGTAAATAAAAAACAAAATATTTCTATTAAATATAATTAAATTATTTGTAGTGTGTCACGCGAAAGTTATGGTGATGGGCTATAGGTCAGGTTTAATTTAACTGCAAAAATTGTATTTGCACGGTGAAAGGACGTGCATGTCAAGAACATAAAGTTCTGAGTATAGCTTATACCTTAATTATTAATAAAAAACTAAGAAAAATTCAAGACAGCCAATGTCACGATTGTGTAGCTACAGCAGGTAATAAATACTCAAACATAAAAAAATATATATAATGTTATAATAATAATCTTTTGTATATATTTGATGACAGGTAGTTGTAAAAATTTGATATTGTTTTAGGATTAATACGTCATGCTGTTGGAACCATTGATTTCGACGATTTTCTGGCACATGTAAAAACATTTTTTCGGGAGTTGTTTTTGGTAATATTCGTATAAAATGGTATGAAACACGCATTACAACTAATTAGACTTGACATTTTCAATAAATTTATCAATATACTGATGATAATAACAAGTATAAGTTCATTAAAAACTAAAACACCCGTATCAGCTCTGTATAATGTTGAAGGGAAATATACATTGTGACGTTACACGCGCTCGGCTTTTTTCGGGAATTTTTGTCACGTTATCGGTACTAGGTTTGAAAATGTATTTTTAATTTGATAACTTAACTTTCTAATTATAAGAAAACAAATTAAAAGAAAAATAGTTTTGTTATAAAAAATATATATATGCTCTTCCCCTTTATGACATTTTTTTTCAAATCCCCAATTATTCGTCGATTTTTCACTAAAAATCACCATATTCACCAGATATGACAACCTGTGACTTTTTTCTGTTCGCTCCTTTACAGAAACCTTTTCGTATAAGCCGATGAGAGTTGATAAATGACATTCAAAAGTATTCGCTAGCCGCTTTAAACGAAACATCAGAAATCCGGTATAAAAACTCCAATGAAAAGGTATCGATACGGGACAAAATAAATTTGGATAAATAAATATACTTTATATTTTATTTAAAAAGTGTTATTACTTTTTGATTATAGTAGTAAATTGGACTGTGATATACAAATCTAATAAAGTATAGAGTAAATTTTATTTAAATAAGTTTAAATAAAAACCAAAAAGAAAGAACGTTGGCTTTTTTTACACACAACTTAAAATTTTTCATTTTTGCTCTATAGTTTAGACCGACATTTACTTCAGGTTTATAAAAGGGAAACGTTATGATGTGAATTGAATATTTATTAGTCTAGACGGCGGTGTATTTAAGATTTTAAAATTGCGCTTTTGAGGTTTTTGTTGAGAGGAAATTAGGCCATAGAATAAATATCTGGAATACGGTTTTATTTAACAGGTTTCACCCGTCTTTTCCCACCATTTAATGAATATTAACTTTACAGATCAATTGTACATAATATTGTTTCAATTTTCAATCTTTTAGTAATTATGAATGAAATTAATTTAAATTTTATGAAATTCACAAAAACCCCTACAATATAGGTGATAGGTTCGTAATAATCGCCGTGTTATGTGAATTTAAATGTGGAATTAGTAAAAAAAAACAGGATTATGCCGCAAGATTTAGAAAATAATCTAATTTATTTTCGTTTCATATGTAAGAGCTATTGACACAATAATTGATAATAAACGAAGGCTTTTTTTAGAAATATCCTCATTTTCTGAGTTTTCTTTAGCAGCATTATGACTTTTTGCTTTATTTTTTTGGAAAAAGTCTATTATTCTCGATTATTTGCTTTTAGCTGGGAGATAAAAATAAATTTCGTTGAATTGACCTAAGCACTTGTGAAGTCCTCTCTTAAATTTTGTGTTTCTTTCAGTGGAATTTTTGGGAAAATATAATTCCAATGGTTCGGCTAAGTCTAAGTCCTTCTTTTAGCTTTTTAGGATTACAAGTTTTTCTTCGTTAGTTTATTCTGTACTATCGTTCTTTAAATTAATATGCTTTATTCCAGATACCTTTTTCACTAAATTTGCTTCTTCGGTCATTTCTTTCATCAGAAATTGTTAAATATACTGAACATCTGGAAACAAAAAAAAGCAATAACCAGTATACAAATTTCAGTCAAACTGAAAACACAACGACTTTATAACACATCTTGAACATAGAAACCGATAAACTTGTAACTTGTTTACCTTTATGTTTCTGTATGCGATTAAAAGAAATGTGGTAAACCAAACGGTTTAAAAATTGTGTTTATATCATGTTATGATATTATCTAATCAGCATATGTTAAACTGAAAAGTACTAGAATTCTGACAATGTTTCGACGAGATCGAAGTTATCATTTATATACAGGGTCATTAATATGTATGGAGACGGTAAAATATCTCGAGAATGCTTTGAGATGTCAATGAAATTTTGTATACAAACACCAGGAAATGTTTCCCATATTTTGATCATTATTTGTTTGGGTATATTTTCATTTTTTTCTTGTCGCATATTTGAAATTCAAGGCTAACTTGATTTTTTCAAATGACAACAGTATTTGAATTTAGCATTGTAGGAAAGAGCATTTTTCGGACTTCAACGAGGTAAATATTATACGGTTTTTTAATAGATTTAAAAAAATGACTAAAAGGTGTTTCGGCCTGTTTTAGATGAAATATATTTTTTAGTTAGTAGGCCATAAAATAATGGATGACAGATGAAGTATTGATTACACTTGACAACTGTTAACGTCAATTTGTGAATTTCAAATTTCTTGCAATTTTTTATGGAATAAATATGTATTTAACTGAAAGAGAAAGCATTAAAATACTAACAATTGCTAAGCAAAGCCAGATGCGAAATTCACTAGTACACAAGTATATCAATGTGTAATGTTTTTGGTTTATAAAGATATTTAATTCTATACTTCCGAAATTTAAAAGATCTGTGAAAGTTACAAAGGCATTTCCGATATTGACGGTCTTTTCTAAACCGCAGACAAAAGCATAGTACCTAAAATATTATTTAAATTGATTATCAACTTGATCTGAATTATCCCTATATGGACAATATATAAAACATTAATATTTTCTGGTCAACGTAAAACATGTAAAACAAACAACAAAATGGAAATTGTTAATCGCAAAATTCTAAATATTTAGTTGTAGGTAAACATATCTTTTAATTGGAATCGGTAAAATAATATTTCATATAGTATAGTGAAAAAGGTACATTCAAATGCCGGTTACACGATTAAATATTAATAATAATGATAAAAATTCAGATGTCGATTGAATTGTACCATGTGATTAAAATTGAACGAGACTGGTAAAAAACACATTTTTGCAATTTTAATACAAATCGTTATTATCGCCTTTAAAATAGGCTCCATTTGATTGAATGCATGCCAACACTTGATCCATGTACTTGGAATACGCCTCGACCGGAATGGCCTTCAGTTCCTTCAGCGAATTCCTTTTAATGTATTCAATGGAAGTAAAACGCCTTCCACGGAACGGATATTTGATTTTGAAGAAGAGAAAAAAGTCGCACAAAGCCATATTCGGCGAATACGATACTTGAGCAATCATTTTCGTCATATGTTTGGCTAAAAAATTACGCACAATTAAAGCCGTATGAGATGGCGGATTTCATGCCCAGAATATCAACCAAAATGTGTTCAGATGATCCATAAGAGATACCAAGATCTTCTGCTATCTCCATAATGTCAACATGACGATTTTCAAGCACGATTTTTTAAATTTTCTCGATGTTATCGTCGTTATCAGAGGTCTCATTTCACGATCACAACCAACATTTCACGATATTCAACGATCTCACGGCCTTCACAAAAGCTGGACACTCAAATAATATAGTTCTTGAGATAGCAGAATCCCCATAGACTATCTGAGAGATTTTTTTCCCACAAAATGCAAAATTTCCCACAAATTATTTGTTCAATTTTTTTTTTAATCATAGTAAAAATCGCCAGAGTAAATTATCTTGACACAAACAAACATCTGCCAAACACACACTAATTGGCATATCGTGCTCAAATTTCACATCTATATTACATACGGTTGCACCAATCCATGAAAAATAATTACCCATTCATAAAGTTTAAATGACGCGCAGTTTAAATGACTGTCTAAGTCCCACTCAGTATCCAAGAATATAATCGTTTATTCCCATCTTAGGAAGGTTAGGTGAACCGCACCTCCCAGCGCCATCCAACGGCCAGAGTTCATAGTACGACCTGCTAACCGTGTTACAGTGCGATCAGAGACATTGAGTTAGACAACTAAAAAAGGAGTATCCTGGGACGTTTAGATGATGCATAAAAGCTGCAGTATCTTGCAAAAGAATCAGATGACATATGTAATGATCAATTCTTCTATTGGAACCTTCCGTATGAAACACTAAACTCGAAGAGATTTACCATTTAACACCAAATCACTTTTTTTAACTTCTCGATGCACGTTTCACTAACCATGTTAACATCATCAGGAGATGATTTAATCTCAGGTTAAAAGTTGTTTCTGCTTTTATGCATCTCTTCGAATTTAAATGTAATGATACTATATATATTTTACTACATGAAATATTCGGCGAGTTAGGAAAAATTTAACCCGTATCCTAACCTTAACCGGATCTATGGCCTAATCAAGTTTACAAGAAGTTTACGATTACATTCATAACTAACTCTGGCAAATATTTTCGTCATTTGGAAGAATGCTGCTCCGAGGCGGAATTTTAGTCAAAAAACCATACACATGACCATAACATCTGATTTCTATTGGCGCAGTCTCGTGCCAGTGAAATGATCTCATAGGAATCCAAATACATCATCAGCTGATAGTCCTCTTGTATATAATAATAATAATTTATAATATTACAACGACTGTAGTATTGCTTTATTCCTCATTTACTTCTGTTGAACTAAAGATGATGATAGGTAAAACGAAGTGGCTGATCATGTAACTAGAATTAAATAAATTAATAACTTCCTTTTGAGTAGTTATTTTTTTACTCGATGCTTTAAAAAATTATTTTGATCCTTTAAAGTTTTGGAAGAAAACTCCTAATTATTCACTAAATGTTTTCTTTCTAGACATAGAGCTCTTTCCTTAAACATTATTCTTCCTATCTTTTTATTCATTAGATAGCAGCTCACAAGAAACTCTTTGCTAATAGACCCCATATATAATATATATATATATATATATATATATATATATATATATATATATATATATATATATATATATATATATATATATATATATATATATATATATACACTAAAAAATCTGCTTTATAGATCTTGTTGAAACTTGAAATTACACTTATAAAATAATTTCAACATACTAAATTAACCAACCGAAATATAACACCAATTAAAGACTAAATCATTAATTTAATGCTGCAGAGTACGTAATTACTTGCATAAAGTTGTGTTTGCTATTTCGGCTCCTCCAAAGGATACATTTGGGAAAGGTATTTCTGCGGTATTTGCCGCACGTATTAAAGTCGAAATTATTCAGAAGTAATTGTACGTGTGCTCAGGCAACGGCAAGGTACTCATTATTAATACACTTGGAAACGGGATTTAACAAAAATATTGACTTTTAGGATAATATCTTGGCATATTAAGATTTCCCAGATGGGTAAAGTAATGAAACCAGACATTTGGCGTCTGTGTTTCCATAATTGTCTGTTGTTAGTTGTAATTAGTTAATTTTACATTTTATTCTGTGTCATTTAGAAGTAAATGTATTTTTGGAATTCTGTTAGATTAGTAGAACTAATAGGTGTTTCGTTAATATTTCTGATTTTTTTTCGCAAAATTTGAGCGTTTATTTTCATGACAAAATAAATTACCATTCTGGATGCATTGATCGAGATAAGTGATAGTTTGAAGGGTCCAAGTCCGGCGATTGCGGCGGATGGGGTAGGCTGTTCCTCCATTGGATGGAGTAGGACGTTTGATCTTAATTCTGTATCCATTTTCTTCATTAGCATTTTTTAAAATTATCTATTACAAAATTAAATAACAAAGAGCCTAAGAAATCTCCCTGTCTTATACAAGTTGCTATGTCTATTCATTCTGTGAGTTATCCCTCTATTCAATCTTCTATTTTTTTGTATCTAGAAATTTTCTCAATTGTTTTAGTAATATCTAAGCGGATTTGTATATTATAAAAAAGATAAATTACATCTTTAGCTATTAGCCTATCGAATATATTTTTTCCAAATCGACCAAACATAGAAACTCTGACTTGTTGTATTCAATTGTTTTTTCAGCGACTTGTATTATCACAAAAATTGCGTTTTGCATTTTCCCCTGCGAAAGTTCTGATATTTGTCTGTTAAATATATTTTTTATGTTACATTGTAGTATATTTATTGCACCAAAAATAGATTATTTCCACTCTAGTGAGTTGCAGTCACATTGTCAATATTATCTCATAACTTATCACACAATATCTTCGAAAATAATCTATTAAAAGCATAACATTCAGAACTCATAACATGCAGAATTTCTTTGCCCTCCACTTTTAAAATATAAATCACATATGAATGCTACCATTCTGTTGGGAGTTGACCTGTTGATAGCAATGGTTCAGTAGATTTGTTATTTTTTGAATTAGAATAGTTTGACCTGTTCTATACGAATATTATCTAAATCGACCTTATGCTTTTCATTCGTATCAAAAAAATTTAATTTTGTTGTGAAATATTTCTGTTTCTATAGTATATCCCGTATCCCGTAGTATATTCGTGGATTTCCATTTGTATTCTCTCATGCCTCTATCGGCAGTTTTTATAATCAGATGTTTGTGAATATGATAATTCCCTATATATAATATTCCAAATATTCCTTTTTTCGAATTCAATTATTTGTTTTAGTTTTCTGCTTTTTTCTAGATATTGTTTAATGTTTTGTATCCATTTATCAATCTTCTAAATATTCCCTTTTTCGAATTTAATTTTGTTCTAGTTTTCTGCTTTTTTCTAGATATAGTTTAATGTTTTGTACCGATTTATTAATCAACCATCTTTGATATAATTTTTCACTTCTTCAGTTAGCAATGGTAGACAAAACGATTGTACTTTTGTTTTCGGTACTCAATATTTATTTAGCCAATTTTTTAGTTATTACTAATAAATTGTATATTGTTGGAAAACAAAATCATATCGTCAATTTGATCAGCTTATATGGGAATTCCTTTATTTTTTTGAGCAAGTTAAAAAATATATTATAACAGGTCTTTCAAATTCAGCGGATTTTTTAATTCTTGAATAAAAGACACATGGCGTTATGATTTTGCCTAGGTCTTGTCTCATTTTAGGAGTGTAATGTATGACATACATATATTTTATGAAAATGGTCGTTCGATGAAAATATTTTTCATCGAAGAGTTTTCAGTTTAAGAACTTACGTGATATTTACGTTTTACCTAAAAGCACTATCAATCGAATTGTTCAAAAATTTTTAGAAACGGGTTCGGTGGAAGATAAAAGAGCATATTGATCTGGTACATTCACAAGAGCATATTGATTTGGTACAGACCCAGAAATTTCTACTAGTCGAAGTTCACAACAATTTTGACACAGTGAATCTACAACCAGGCGCATTTTACGAAGGAATTTAGCTCTGAAGGCATAGAACGTCGTGCATTTATCAATTGGATCAAAGAACAAACATATGATTTTTCTCAAAAAATTATTTTTTCAGATGAAGCACATTTTGAAATTAGTACAATAATAGTTGAAATAATACAATAAACAAAATTGCCTTATTTGGCGTGAGGAAAATCCACAATTGATTCATGAGAAACCTTTAGATCATAAACGAGTCACTGTTTAGTATGTATTTTGGTCAGGAGGTGTAATTGCACCGTATTTCTTTCAGAATGCTGCTGGTGAAGTTGTAACTGTAAATGGATATCGTGAGACAATAACCAAGATCGTGATTTGACACCGTTACACTAGTTTCTTTTGGAGTTACGCAGAAACCTAGATCTATAAGAACAATCCAAAAGAGATTTCTGAACTAAAGGATAAAATAATTCGAGTCATTGGTAAGGTAGAGCCACGGTTATGCAAAAATGTCATCCAAAATTTTAACCAAAGTGTAGATGCCTGTAGAGCTGCAAGATGTGGTTATTTGGCAGATATTGTCTTTTGTGTTTAAATATCATACACTATGCTTCAATTATCAATAAAAAGTTTTTTGATATCAACCCAAATTCTATGTGCTTTATTCAAGAATTTAAAAAATCACTCAATTTAGAAGATCATTAATCTATGGTGAATTAAAGAACAAGAAACGAAATTTGTGATGTTAACAAAAATAAGTAATAAAATCGTCACCAAAGAAGTCTATGTCAAAAGTGTACGAATGGGAAAAGGCGGCATGCGAGATACCCATATGACGTGAAAAGACGTATAGAGCTATGTAGCTCTATCAGGAAGTTAATCGCCAAAAAGCCGCAGCTAAAAGCTAAGCGCGAAAAGCAGCTTAAACCGGGTGTGCCAATTCTGTATCTTCTTGATCTTAAATGCCCTATATATATATATATATATATATATATATATATATATATATATATATATATATATATATATATATATATATATATATATAGCCATTGTCCACTGCAGGGTGAAAGATCATCCACTGCAGGATGAAGGCCTCCCTAGCATGCTTGCAATTCGCCATTCGGGTCCAATATACTTGATGATGTCATCCGTCCATCGTGTTTTCGGCCTTCTTCGTGGGCGTCTATGATCAAGCGGTATCCATTCCAGAATTACTTTGGTCTATCTGTCGTCGCATCGTCTCGATATATGACCTGCACACTTCCATTTCAATTATTTCGCCTTTCCAATGATGTCGCATACCTTCGTTTGTTCTCTGATCCATATGCAGGTCTTTCTGTCCCGCTTTGTAATGCCAAGCATACACCTTTACATTCCCCTATGTGCAACCCGAAGCTTTTGAACTGATTGTGATGTGAGTATCCATATTTCCATATGTCAAAACAGGCAGCACGCACTGATTAAAAACCTTTCTCTTCAGACTGAGTGAGAGTTTGCTCTTAAATACTATATTGAGCCGGCCAAATGCTCGCCAGCTTAACCAGCCGTTCCACCTCCCGGGTGGTATCACCCTCCATTGAAATCCTTTGCCCAAGATATATGTAGTGGTCCACAACCTCTCAATCACTTCCTAAAATAGAAATTCTTGTGCTGATAGCAAATTTGTTCAACATAACCTGACTCTTTTTTTATTTTATAGGACTCCGTCTCCTTATGTCTTTTTAAGGTAGTTTGCACAGCACATCTCGAACATTTAAATTTTTTCGCAATTATGACTTGCAAAAATCTTTGTTGGTTTTTAACATGATCTGGCTACATTCCCACAGTCAATTCACGTGTTTTAGGCATTCTTGCATCATTATCCACTGACGAAACAACAAAAAATTATCTCGCACGAGGCAAAACAACTCGATTGTCTACTAAGTTTACTGTCGCAATGTCTATATAGAACTAAGACGCGATATTATGAAATCGCCGAAATCGAAATTAGTAGTCATAACCCCCCCCCTCCTTGTAACTGATTAGGATAACTATTTGTCCCGATTTTGATCGATATATATATATATATATATATATATATATATATATATATATATATATATATATATATATATATATATATATATATATGTGTGTTTTTACGACCCGTCATCAAAGTGGCCAGTCGACATGGCCAAGCCCCGATCGTCTCTCCCAACTGCTTCCTTGCGTTCGACTGGCGCTCGGCTGATGATGGCTGAAAGGCTAGAAACCGGTCCTCCCGAGATACATGACGGCGCATGGTGACAGTTGGGTGAAGACGATCGGTGGCACCACGTGGAGGAAGGATGAAAGATTTCGGTAATATATATGTATATATATATATATATATATATATATATATATATATATATATATATATATATATATATATATATATATATATATGCAGTTTATTGATTTCTTTGTACTGCGTCCAATGAGACAACAGTAGTCAGGACTTATACACCCCCAATCACTGGGTTCCACACTCTCATGTGGAACCATGAGAGCCAAAATAAGCATTCTGTTAGTTGCTTAACCGGGAGCGAGCCCCACCCATTCCTTGCAATGGAGGGCAGATGTAAGGGATGCCAATGTAAAGAATAGGTGGGGCTCGCCCCCTCAAGCAATTAATAGAATGCTCATTTTGGCGGAGACATAGGTTGTTATGCATTCTTCATGAGATTGTGGAACCTAACGGTCCAGGGTATTTAACTCCTGACTATTGTTGTCTCATTGGCTCATTGAACACAGTCCAAGAAATCAAAAAACTGCATGTATAAGCCATCCGACGAGAAGTCGGCGAAAGTAGAGGTTATTGAATTGTGAAAAGGGTCTTGTCATTCTTGACGAGAGAGCATATGTCGGTACCCTGATGAGTCTAACCACCAACAGACGAAATATATGCCTACAAATGCAAGGGATGGGTGGAACTCGCTCCCGGTCATGCAACTAACAAAATACTCATATATATATATATATATATATATATATATATATATATATATATATATATATATATATATATATATATATATATATATATATATATATATATATATAGCAAGCAAACAACTTGAATATTATAGTCTTATATTAAAACAGCCTCAACATACCAAAACCCCAATATTTTATCAATCTCTTCCATCATCATCGTTATCTACCTTTCAACTCTCATTACCCTCAAGTTTATTTAAGGTGTAATTAGAGATTGCGATCTTCTCACATTCGCGAAAAGCCGAAGGGCGTTTTTTCAGGTGAAGGAAATATTTCTTTTCGAATTATATAGGGGGCGCTTCACTCGACGAGGTAAAGCATATGGCACGCTTAACATAATAAACAAATTAGAATTCGTAATCGAGTTTAAATAGGTGGAGTGGGGCGAAGGAAATAAAGATTTTAATAAAGGCCGACTTGCTACTTGCTTATAAGCTTCAATATTCGGTTTATAATGAAGGTGTACGAGGTATACTCTAAAATATGTAGACTTTATTATATTTTTTAAAATGTTTGATTATGAAATATTATTTATAATTATTTTACAACTATTTGTTATTTTTCTTTTTATGTATTTTTATATCAAAATATCTGTTCTTATGTAAATAAAAATCATTGGGTAAAAACAAAAAACCAAACGGAGACAAATTTCTCAGTGATTCTTTTTTGTAATAAATTTGGCTAACGAACAAAATTTTAAAAATATAAAACTGTTCTAATAAAATATACAAACTTTTAACGTTAACGTTTTGGGAAGTATTCTCCTCCCGTTACTTACATTGACAATTAATCAATGTAAGTATCATTCACATACACAAAAAATATATTTACTTTCTATCTTTTCATAATTTATCGAAATTAATATACTTTATTTTTAAGTTTGTTCTGAAAACGGGAGGAGAATACTTCCCGAAACGTTAACGTTAAAAGTTTGTATATTTTTTTAGAACATTTTTATATTTTTAAAATGTTGTTCGTTAGGCAAGTTTATACAAAAAAGAATCACTGACAAATTTGTCTCCGTTTGGTTTTTTGTTTTTACCCAGTGATTCTTTATTTACATAACAACAGATATTTTAATATTTTTTAAGTTTTAGATCGTGGCGAAAAAACCCAAATAAAGAAAAAAATAGTTTTAGAGCTGATATAGATACTAAGGATATATGTAATTGAAAAGAAGATATGGAAATAATATTATAATAATAATATAAGTGATATAAATAGAAAATATTAAAACCTACTCTCCGAAATTGATCCAATAAAGGAAATATAAACCAGAGGAACTGTTTCAAATAAAAATCACAAAAGACTTGAAAACGTATATAACGAATTGACCAAATATGATGAAGAAGAATTGGTAGTTGAACTAATAAAACTAATTAATTGAATACTATGGAATAGAGTATTACTAAAAGATTGAAGAACTATATCAGTGTTTCATAAAGGATATAAAATAGTACCAGAACATTATAGAAACATAACTCTGTAATGAAGCTTTTTATGAAAATATTAGCAGATCAGAAAGCATCAGAAAAATAAAAAGAGATTCTGCAAAATACATCCATTACTGGCGTAACTTTTGCAGCTTGGAGTAAAAAAATTCCAAAAAATTGTCAGGAGAATTATGATGAAACAACATAAATATGAATAAATACGAGGGCAGCTCTTTATGTATCCGGAATAATAAATAAAAACAAATATTTATCATTGAAAATGGTTTTATTGATTTTCAAAATATAATCGGTAATGATCGATATAATTTTGCATGTTTGAATCAGTTTTCATAGCACTTTTTTCATTTCCGATTGAGCTATCTCCAAAACATGTGTTTTGAATGCATCAACCGCTTTTCCTGGCATGGAAAATCGTTGACCACGTATATTATTTTTCACGGACGGGAATAAAAAGGAAACATTGGGTACCAAATCAGGATTGTACGGCGGATGACCCATCAATTTCATGTTTTGACCGAACAAATATTGAGTTGTTCAGTCCGATTTGTGAGAGTTCGCGTTGTCATGGTGAAGAATGATCTTGCGTTGCTGATTTTTTTTATTTATTCAAAGACTTCTGGCAAACGAATGGTTGTGTATCATTTAGAAATGACTGTTCTACGATTCTCTAATGGCCATTTATCTCTATGCCCAATTATCCCAAAAAATAAACAGATTATCAATTAATTCGAAGTGCTTCTCGCGCAAACAACTTTTGTTGGGTTTGGCTCATTGTGATACACCGATACAGTCGACTGCTTTTTATTTTCGGGCTCATACGTATATATTCAAGATTCGTCACCTGTGTAGATGTTATACACGGCTTTTGTCGCACCATGATTGAATTTTTTAAGGATTTTTTGGTCTTATTTTATAGAGGAGATATACAGCTTCCAGGCTATATAAATGGACTTGAACAAGTTGGCTGTCTTCCGGAAGATGGTGTTATCTTAGCATTTTTACATCGGCCAATACTACAGCCAACTTCATCGTGAAGCTCCACCATTAGTGATGAAGTGTAAACAACATATTTTTCAAAGCGTTAACCATGTCGAATTTCGTGCCAAAGAGTTTTTAGGGGAATTTTACTGCATTGATTATTTCAACGAAAATCTGCAGCTGAAATACATTAAATTGTTGTGGAATTTAGGGCGACTATGCTCTGTCAAAAACAATATGCCGAGATTGGTTTAGACGTTTTAAAAATGAATATTTTGATTTTGAAGATAAAGAAGAAAGTTTGCTCTGGCGCACAGAAAAAGTTTCAAGACGAATAATTTGAAGCATTATTCGATGAAGATCCATTTCAGACGCAAAGTGAATCTGTAGAATCATTAAATGTTGATCACACCACAGTTGACAAACGTTTAAAATCATTAGAAATAATTTAAAAGCAAGGAAATCGGATGCCGTACGAATTGAGCCGAGAGATGTCGAATGGCATTTTTCCACTAGTGAACAGCTGCTCTAACGGCAGAAAAGGAAAGAATAGGAAGCCCGGCCATTTACCAACATCGACGGCAAAGCTGAATAATATCTATGGTTCCAAACTCATGCTCTGTATTTGGTGGGACCAGCTCGGTATAGTGTATTGTGAGCTCCTCAAACCCAACGAAATAATCGCGGTAGATCACTATTGACTACAATATATATTTTTGCCGACTTCCCTTTGGATGGTGTATATATGTAGCTACATATATATATATATATATATATATATATATATATATATATATATATATATATATATATATATATATATATATGTATATATATATATATATATATATATATATATATATATATATATATATATATATATATATATATATATATATATATATATATATTGCTAGATTTTCTTGGGCTCCAATCTCATATGGAACACACAAAAACCTTCGTCTCTGCCTAAATGAACATTTTTGTTGGTTGCTTGACCGGGAACGAACTTCACCCATTCCTTCAACTGTATGGCATATATTTCGTCTCTCTATGTTCAGACTCTTCAGGGCACCGACATATTCCATACCATCAAGAATAGGGAGACCCACAGTCAACATATATATATATATATATATATATATATATATATATATATATATATATATATATATATATATATATATATATATATATATATATATATATATAATGTAAAATATATATATATATATATATATATATATATATATATATATATATATATATATATATATATATATCGCAAAACTCCGGTTTATCTTAGAATAAAAATAGGATGGATACAACATAATTTAAATAAATATGGATCCTCTCATGACATTGGCGTATCGTAATAATAGGATTCGACGTAGCGTTAAAATATTTTACATGAATATTTCCGCCACAAACAAGATGTAAAGGGGACAACTTGAAATTTAAATAAACTATAAAACCACCCATATGCACGTATCCGAAATCGACTTAGAGTATGACAGCTGGTCAGACTCAAGGGAAATTATCTTGCTCACGCTTTTTATAGGCACGAACGGAAACCTTTCCCATTCAAGTGTTTTTTGTTCCTCAAATTTGCATACATTTAAGAAGGGAGTTGACGAAACAAATCGTATGTTTTAATATACTTGGGATGTCCGAGTAAAATACATAATGTTTATTTTACAGATAGAATTTTCACGTCAATTTTATATTTAAATATAGTCCTGGACAAAAATATAGCATATTTTTTCTAAGTTCTATGTTAAATTTGTCCGTAATATTCCTGTAATTTCTTATCTGTTAAGTCCAATTAATTTAAAGTGTCCTATGTACAGTAATACCGTTTTCTTTACATAAGGTAGCGTTAGAGATACTTGTGGTTGATGGAATGAAACAGAGTGAATTTTTTATTAAAACATTTAATTGAAATAATAACAAAAGCGGCAATTTTAACATTATTTTTGAAGTAACATGGAGATGAATCAGTATTGTGAATGAATCAGTACTAATGGTGATGAATCAGTACTAATTACAGCTTGCATCTTTCTGCGCATGCTTCGCAAAAAATCTCTTATGGTCTCTTGCAGAATTTGATTCCATTTTTTCTTAACGACGATTCGTAATGCTGCAATTAAATTAGGAGCTGGATTTTGAGCTGCATACAACGTTTGAGAATATCCTATAGGTGTTCGATCCGATTTAAATCGGGACTTAAAGGTTGCCAGTCAAACGACGCAATCTCAACTTCCTGTAAATACTGGGACACTGTTTCGGCAACATGTACGCGAGCATTATCGTGCATTAGCACAAATCTGTCATACCCAATAATGCCACCTTATGGTAGAACATATTATTCAATGATGTTACGGATGTACCAGTCTGATGCCTCTCTATAGCATAATGGGCCCACCAAAGCTCGCTGAAGCACGAGATTACACACAGCATATCGTTCCCCAGTTATTCTATAGACTATTTCACGGCACAATTGTTTTCGTGTCTCATGGGAGAAAAAAAACTTTGCTCCATTTACGTTCATCCCAATCACCATGGTCTCGTGCAAATTGTAACTTGGTTGTTTCGTGTGTGGAAGAAGCCGAGCCCCTTTGATAGGACGTTTTGGATTTAAACCAACTTCCTTCAGCCTCCTTCTTACTGTTTTTGCACTAACATTTACTTCCGTTACATTCGGCAGTTCATTTTTTAGATGAGGAGCTATAAATGTGCGATTTCGTAATAACTGAAATTTTAAATAGCGATCATCCCTTTGCGTCGTGCACCGTTTACGGCCTTCGCCAGGTCGACGTCCGTACTCCCCTGTTTCCGCGTATCGTTTTACTTCACTAGAGGCCGTCGATTAATGTATTCCCAGCATTTTTGCAATATGTTCTTGCCTGTGACCATCGTTAACTTAAGTAACAATTTTAACAACAGCTAATTCATCTAGATGTTACATTACAAACAGAAAACAAAGAAAAGAAACACAATAATGGACTAGCAATGCCACTATAATAATGTAAAACAAAAGAGCAACTTTATGAATCGCCAAAGCACACTATTAGATGTTGTCATAAATGTACAGTAATGACAATTCTTTTATGAAATGCGATGTAAACATTTGTTGATATCCAGATAAATGTTAAACAACACTTATATAATAAGGACATAGGACATTTTAAAATGACAGATTTAGTACTAAAAAATGACACAGATGTTAAGTCAAAATGGAAAAACAGCCCTTATAACAAATGTGTATTATTTTTGTCTAGCAGTGTAGATTTATTTTGAATTTTGTTTCTTTCTACATTAGAGCTCTATATATTTGATTATTTGAAGAGCCGTTTTGTTCAAGTTTTCTACAGGAACCTTCGGTGTGAAACACTAACTCAAAGAGATTTTACCACTAAAAGCCAAATCATGTTTTACTTCCCGACGTACGTTTGGCTAATCATGTTAACATCATCAGTAGAAGATTCAGCCTTCTGATTTGATGGAATGGATTAAATCATCTCCTGATGATACTAACATGGTTAGCGAAACGCCCATCAAGAATATAAAAAATTTGATTTGATATTTAGTGGTAAAATCTCTTCAAGTTTAGTCTTCATTCTAGTCGAGTTATGAGACTATTATAATAAATAAATTTTTAAATTTTATTTAATTATAATAAAATTATATGAAACTTAAAATGATTTACAACAAAATCAAGCACACTTGACGCGTGTTGTTTCACTAATCATGTCAGCATAATTAAGGAATTATTCTGCCACAACACGCATCGACATATTAAATATAAGTGATTTAGTGTTTTGTAACAAATCTTTTTGAATTTATAATTTCACCACATAAGTTCACATACAAGAATTAATCTAGAATTTATTTCGTAGATTATATAAGTTGTACTTTCAAAATAATCTAATAAATGCACTGTATATGCTAATATAAAACACAACACGAGTAGTTCCATTTCTAGTCTATACCTTTTACCAAAATACATTTATGTATGCAGTTTACGAAAATGGCATCTGAAATTTAATAAAATGGCAAGAAACCGTAAATTCGATTATTAATATTGCCATATTAAGATTTAGTTATTAAGTTTGCCAGAAGTCTAAAAAGAAATCATGCTCTAGAAATGGTACTACTTGTATTTTATCTTGGCACATAAACTTGTGTAGTTTTTTTAGAATATTTTGAAGTACAATTTATACAAGGGTTGATTTTTATGTATCCGGAATAATAAATAAAAACAAATATTTATCATCGAAAATGGTTTTTTCAACATATTCTCTGCGAAGATACACTTTCGTATGCGTTTTGAACCAATTTCCATAGCAGTTTCTCCATTCCGATTGTGGTACCTCCAAAACATGCATATTGAACGTAGCAACTGCTTCTTCTGGCGTCGAATATCGCTGACGACGTAGTTTATTCTTCAATGACCGGAACAAAAAGCAATCATTGGGTGCCAAATCAGGTCTGTACGACAGATGACACATCAATTCAATGTTTTGACCGGTCAAATATTAAGTTGTTGAGTTGTTCGGTCCGATGTATGAGAGCTCGCGTTGACATGGTTAAGAATGATCCTGTGTCATTGGTTGTTTTCTCTTATTTCTCCAAAGACTTCTGGCAAACTTAATAACTGAATCTTAATATGGCAATATTAATAATTGAATTTACGGTTTCTTGCCATTTTATTAAATTTTAGATAATGCCATTTTCATAACCATATATATATATATATATATATATATATATATATATATATATATATATATATATATATATATATATATATATATGTATATATATATATATATATATATATATATATATATATATATATATATATATATATATATATATATATATCTATATATATATATATATATATATATATATATATATATTTATATATATATATATATATATATATATATATATATATATATATATATATATATATATGTATAGATATATATAGATATATATTATTATGTGAGCTAGAATTATTAATAATTCTAGAATACTCTAAGAAATGTCATCTTTTGATTCACGTTTAGATACACACTAATTTAGACACTTTTCAGAAGAAATCTGGTCTTACTCAGCTTGCAGCAACTAGTTCCGTTCAACTATTGACCAATTTATAGTTAAGTCGAACTTTTGTAGATATCAAATTTTTATTCCAAACCAGCAACTATCAGTAATTATTAGAGATTTCTTGTATAAAGTGCATTTTTTTCGTTTCTTAGGCAATCATTCATCTGTTTAGCCTTATAATTTGAGAAATATTAAGTATTAATTCAAAGATTCTTGAATAATGTCCCAGAATATTCCGACGGCTTCGTTACCCAAGTTAATTAACTTTTACATTTATTATGAAGTACTTTTAAATAGTCGGATTTAATAAGTTAAATTAAATTTAACTTTGAGACGCTATAGAACGCGGCTTTTAATGCATCATAGTAATTTATTAATTTTGCGAATAAACTTCAAACCAGTTCGTCAAATAGTTGCCCACACCATTTTGTTTAATTACGGAATATAAATTCGTTAGACTAAAATTAATTACCTTTTAAACAAAGCTTAATTTGAGGCAACTTTAAATATTTGCTCTTTGTGCATGACAAAGAATGTAATGCATATTAAATCAATCTTTTAGCAACAACCTGTGGTCGCAACAGAATTTACCTACATTATATAAATGAATAAATAATGTTTTAAAAATATTAACAGAGATTTCCATTATTGTTTCGCAAATATATTGAATTCGTTTTGTTTCGGTGCAGATTCATTCTTTTTGCTTGGATATCGAAAAGATTAAGCTTCAAAAACTTTTCTACAAAGAGCTTTATTATCATACTTTATTATTTCAAATAGACAAATAATCTATTGTGGCTCAGAGGTTGCTACAATGCTTAATATATTCCAGTTAAGCGAAGAAAATTCTTTGGACTCGCGTGAATATGTTTCATGCTCATATGTTGGGTCCAGTATAAATTAACCTCAATTGTTTTACCCACTAACATGTCCATTTGCAATTTATTGTGAAAATGCTAGAAAATTTACCCACTTTCGATGCGGACATTTACTTGAATGAAAGCTTATCTACGTTAACATACTGCGTAAAAGATCACGATAATGTTTCTGTTAAAAACGAAGGATGATGTAAATGATACACTCCTGTTGAATGTTCGATGCTAACTAATATATTCGTATGGTAACATGACTAGTTTGACATTTGAATAATTAAGTAAGTTTCAGGCTAGATCTCAGGCAGGTCTCTCATGAATTTTTTATATACATTTCAACAGTTTCAACACGCCACTGAAACAACCTGGAAGCTGAGGTTGCATACAAAGAAGGTCATTTTCTCCACGAGATGAGATCATAAAAGTGGTAGTCAGATAAGACTATTAACACAATTGCACTCGCTATACAACTGTACACACTAGAGAAATTGTGCTAAACAGTGTATATAAAATATCCGAAGTTGAAAGAATAGATGAATGATTTATTTGAAGCCCATTGCCCATCACGACGATTCCATCAACCCACATACGTTAATAACTATTCGAGGGATAGTGGTGTCTGGGATAAGATGTTTAACCTTATGCATTAAAAATGTAAGTGATACAAGGATGCTTTAATAAAGCTAGAAAAACAATTGAAAATGACCATCGTTCTGGAAGACCTTGCACGTCAACTAATAAATGAAACAAAATCAATAAATAAGATTTTGCACTGAATAATCGCCTTGTAAGTATTAGAGATATTGTAGATATTTGCGTCAAAACAATCCATGGGTTTTCCACCACAATAGCACATCACCGCATACATCAATAATGATTCGTCAATTTTTCTCTAAAAAGACTTTTGACAAGCACCATATTTATCAGATATGGGACGGCGTGACTTTTTTCTGTTTTCTCGATTGAAGAAACTACTTCGTGGACGCCATTTTGACTACATAGAAGTTATTAAAGAGTGTGTTTGAGAAAAATTTCGAAATTTGCCAATAATAATATTCCAAGCCTCTTCCCCACCTTTAAGGTTCTTCATCATGTTCTCCAAGGTAAACAACTCTCCCGTCCTCGAAACAAAATGTTTTCTTACTAGATACCATCTCCGGCAAACGAAGAGAGCACGCTTCGCGTCACCTATACACACTCTATGGACAGTCCCATCCATCCACTCCCTGATGTTGGGTATGGCTCTTTAGGCATATCGGCCATATCCAGTGATTCCGCTCTTCTTGCCACCTATTGAAAAGTATCTGCCTTACATCTGCTTTGAAAACGCTTTGTAGCGGCATTATGCAACACCGGAGCTGCGTATAATAACTGAGAGTAAATTACTCCCATTTCTGATCCCCTTTTTGAGGATCTTGGCTCTTCGATGTTCGGTAAAAGTCGTAAGAGGGCTGTCAGTGTTTTTTCTCCCTTGTGAATAGTTCGGCTCACATGTTCGACAAAGGTAAGTTTTGTTTCCAACCACAGGTCTATTATAGCATTGTTAGGTTTGACCCGTATACCTTGAACGTGAAAGACTATAGAAGATAACTTCCTCTTCATCGTCAATAGTACAGTTTCTGTTTTTTGCGGGGCCAGCTGTAGGTGGTTGCTTTCCCATCATCTCGATAGGTCGGTGTTGGCGTTGTTCTTTAATATATGTTCGTTGATGTTGTAACCACCATAGCTGCAAAGCCGATCAAGATCATATTCATTTTAAATAGGTCATCATATAGCACATTGTAGCGTTTACAAATTACCTTCCACAATACGTAAGATTGTTTTGTGCGAGCCTTATTTGATTCGTCATAAAATCCGGTCATATTAGAGCCCGGTCATTATATAACCCGGTCATTTTGGGGCCCACTTCGGTCAAGGCAGACTCCAGATCTTTTAGGACCTCCGCATTCAGGACACAAAGCTGCCCCGTAAACGAACATCTTAGTAACGGAGCAGTCCAGAGGCTGGTTAAATGTACAGCGTGACAAAAGGAGATAAAGTCAGATAATATATTATTTTTTGTTATATTATTAGTATTTCCATGAATCTTTTACGTTATTTAATTAATAACCTCACTCAACAATCAACGTCATATAATTTGATCTGTTTGATTTACTATCTAATTTGATTTACTTGAATTTGGTTAAATTTATCTTAACTCATTTACTTGCTTACATTTGTTTCAATTTGATTTAGTTAATTTAATTTAAGTCAGTTTAACATACTCTAATTTGAAATCATTTGTAAATTAGATAAGAGCTCTTATAGGATAAGAAAACCTATTAGTATCAAACTTTCTTCTTGACATGCCTAGCTTAGTAAGATATTAATGGATACCACCGTTAGACCCTTTTGATTTTTTTTGTTATAACTGCTTGTTACAATTTTTATATTTTTGTTCTGAATGTTATTCTCTGGGATGATGCTTATTAAATGTGTAGTACCATTATTGAGTCTTTTTAATTAAAATAAACCTTTTCCATTTTTATTGATTGATTTGTCCGTTATTTTGTGATAGTTCATTTTTAAAAAAGAATAAAACAATTTTTTAATTTGTTATCTATCACTTTTATTTTTAAACAAAATTTGTGTTTACTTTGTTATCTATCACTTTTATTTTTAAACAAAATTTGTGTGACTATAGTTTCGTAAAACGACTTTACATTCTCAAACGCTACTTTAAAACTAAGATTTTACAGCTGCTTATCTATTCTATGTACCTATTTTTTTAAAACCTTTTCGTAGTTTTAGAGTTTATTTATATCTTGAGTAATTTTAAACTGGATGGCGCCCTATTAACGTGCCTGATCAACCCATCCGCGACCTACACCCAAATGGCTCCGGTGAGCGACTGCCATCGCTGTAACTAAAGTAATTAACTAAAAAAAGAAGGTAACATAAAGGTGGCTGTTACATAAATGTGGGGCCAAATGTCTAATAAGTACAGTTTGTTCTTTTTTATGTTGTATAAGGGATTTGTTTGGTTACTATATATATATATATATATATATATATATATATATATATATATATATATATATATATATATATATATATATATATATATATATATATATATATTCAAAAGTTGTGCGGTCATTGTTTTTATACTTCACTTTAAAAGTTTGAATTTAAAGTTTCTCTAAGAAATTCACATATATTCATATGTTGTGACTGGTCATTTTGTGATTATATCCCTCATACTATATTGTTCTACTAGAACATCCTTTGAAAAGGTTAAAATGTTTTTACTAAAGATTGATATTAAAAAAGATAGTTTAGCATTATTAAAAATGCCAAAAATCCTAATTTAATTTTAGAAAAAAATGTATAAAGCTTTCACATGGAATCTACAGAAAACATTTATTAAATTTGAGTTAGATTAAAAATGTATGAATACATTCAACATTTTTCAGACTGATGCCATATATGTTCGTACGGTGACAACCAATACGTTTTTTTCCGTTCGTTTCGTACCTATAAAAGTTGCAATCAATCATATATATAGCTTGTCATTTGCCGACTTCGAATTTTGAGGGTGAATATTTTAACCTACTTCCGACGAGCACATTATTTAAATTTTTTCATTTTATTAAGAAAAAAACATTAGGTTTTTATTGTATTGTTTGTGGATTTTCTTACAAAACTAGTTAATCTCAAACTAATGTAATCGTGGTATATTGTGGCGAATATAATCTAAAAATATTTTTTATTTTTCTAACATCCAGCTTAACATTTTTAAATTTGCAGTCAGTTATCATCTATTATATACAAATATATAGGATCGGATGGATTTAGGATAAGAGGCACATTAACAACTAAGGCTATTTAGCGGCTGAACCTACGACTTAAAAGGGGATACCGAACCACGGTCATCGACTACCTATAACACCTCTCGGGCCGGAGTGGCATTGAGGGAATCAGGTTCTGGACGGTGGCTTGGGGATGTCAGTTCATGCCTCTTGCATACGTCCCCATAGGTCATGTTTCGTCGACTGTGATTGTGGATGACGGGTGAGTTGTCGACAAATCATGTCCCATACATGTTTAATTATTGACAGGTCAGGTGAACGGGCTGGCCAAGGTATGTTGGAATGTGCTTCCTGGCAACCTCCCAAGAAATGATAGCACTTCTGCGTCTACAACCTCTGTCGGAGTAACGTTGAGCGGTAAATGTGCCTCGAATGCATATGAGAAATGCTTCCTGATACATAACTTATAATATATATTCATCCTGACGACGTCGGACGAATATCCGTCCATCATAGCTCAGGAGTGTGAATCTAGACTCATCAGAAAAGACAACATTATTCCATTCCTGGTCCTAATTTCGTCGCATCTGACACCATTCCAGACGACGTCGGCGGTGGGTGGGAGTCAGTGGCAACCACCGAACAGTGGGCGTCGCGCCCGAAAGTCCACCCGCGGTAGACGGCGTCAAACAGCACTGGCAGTGAGTGGGCAATCGAGTGCAAATCCCCACAGTTGCGCAAGAACATGTGATGTGACTGTAGGGTCCGCGATAGTTATTCGGTCCAACAATCGATCTTTCCGTGCACTTGTACGCGGTTAAGCACCAGACCCCTGACGATGACTTGTAATACCTTCCTCTTACCACTGACACCATTTACAAAGAATGATCCTAGCCTGGCGATGTAACAGCAGCAATGTCCCTATACGACGTACCACCCTCTCGCAGACCCACAATACGAATACTTGCTCATACGGCACTAGTCTATGACGTGGCATCTTTTCCTACGACTAGTACAATACGACCCACACCATACCTCTCAACCATCCCGGTAAATAAGTAGGGGTCGCTACCCCTTTCTATTACGCTAATCTTAAATCGTGTTAATCATTTTATACATGTTATATAATGAGCTTTTCCTCGCATTTTCGTTTCATTATCTATCTGTTTGCTTGGTGTTGCACTCTCTATTCACAGTAGAATACACTCCCGACCGTTTCGTTCCACATGAGATTATGGAACCTAATGGTCGGGGGTGTATAACTCCTGACTACTGTAGTCTCATTGGACGCAGTCCAAAGAAGTCAAAAAACTCCATGTATAAGCCATCCGACGAGAAGTTGGCGAAAATATGGGTTGTTTGATTGTTGAAAGAGGCTATTCTTGGCGAGAGAACATATATTGGAACCCTGATGAGTCTAACCACCAACAGATGAAACATGTGCTCTCCAATGTAAGGGATGGGTGGGGCTTCCTCCAGGTCAAGCAACTAGCCAATGCTTATTATGGCGGAGACGCAGGTTGTTGCGCGTTCCGCATGAGATTGTGGAACCCAACGGTCGGGGGTGTATAACTCCTGACTACTGTAGTCTTATTAGACGCAGTCCAGAGAAGTAAAAAAAACTCCATGTATAAGCTATCCGAGGAGAAGTCGACGAAAATATGTGTTGTTTGATTGTGGGGAGAGGCTATTCTTGGCGCGAGAACATATATCGGAACCCTGATGAGTCTAACCACCAATAGACGAAATATGTGCCGTCCAATATAAGGGATGGGTGGGGCTTCCTCCTGGTCAAGCAACTAACCAATGCTCATATGTTTTGTCTCTCGAGGTTCAGACTCTCCTTGGCGCCGAAATATACCATACCATCAAGAATAGGGAGACCCTATCCACAGCCAACAACCCATGTTTTCGCCGACTTCCCGTCGGATGGCGTATATATGCAGTGTTAGATTTTCTTGAACTGCGTCCAGTGAGACAGCAGTAGCTGAGTGTCATCACACACCCAACCTTTGGGTTCCACAATCTCATGTGGAATGAAAACATGGGTTGTTGGCTGTGGATAGGGTCTCCCTATTCTTGATGGTATCTATCCACAGCCGACAACTCATGTTTTCGTTCCACAGCCGACAACCAATGCTGTCTCATTGGACGCAGTTCATGAAAATCTAACACTGCATATATACGCCATCCGACGGGAAGTCGGCGAAAACATGAGTTGTTGGCTGTGGATAGGGCCTCCCTATTCTTGATGGTATGGTATATGTCGGCGCCCTGGAGAGTCTGAACCTCCAGAGACAAAACATATGCCATCCAGTTGAAGGGATAGGTGGGGCTCCTTCCCGGTCAAGTAACCAACAAAAGTGTTCGTTTAGGCAGAGACGCAGGTTGTTGTATTTTCCACATGAGATTATGGAACCCAACGGTTGGGTGTGTGATGACACTCAGCTACTGCTGTCTCATTGGATGCAGTCCAAGAAAATCTAACACTACATATATATATATATATATATATATATATATATATATATATATATATATATATATATATATATATATATATATGCCCACAAGATAGCCTAACGGGTCCGTGGAGTAATATTACAAACAACTTTCACTCTTTCTCCACGTGGTGCCACCGCTCGTCTCTACCCAATTGCCATCATGCACTATCACGTATCTCTGGAGACCGGTTTCTAGCTTTTCACCGACATCAGACGAGCTCCAGATAAATGTAAGGAAAGCAGTTGGAAGAGACGATCGGGGCCAGGCCATGTCAACTAGCTATTTTGCTATTTATATATATATATATATATATATATATATATATATATATATATATATATATATATATATATATATATATATATATATATATATATATAGTTTTAAAGCCTCATTGAAAGAAATTAGTGCTGAACTACTTGATATTTATAATCAGAAATCAGCGAAACCGGACATAGCGTGGATTCTCACTGTTTAATAATCGGCACATTTTTGCTCCTGATTTCACAACGATGCACGAGTTCCAGTTCCACCACGATGAAGTTTTGCCACAAGCAAAAATACGAAAGCGTAGGGAGTCCGAGTTGGAGGCCATACTTAATAGCGAGGCTTAACAAAATTTAGATAAAAAGTAAAATTAAGATATATTTAAAATCCAATCTAGATTAAATCATCTCCTGATAATGCTAACATGGTTAATAAAACGCGCGTCGAGAAGTTTAAAAAATGATTTGGTGTTTAGTGGTAATTCGAGTGTAGTGTTTCACACCGAACGTTCCAATAGACGAATTGAAACAGCAACATGTTAGATTTACAGTCTTGACAGAACAAGCTTTCAGACTCGGCAACAGAACCGTCCAGTATATCACACCATCTACAGGTTAACTTCAATATTTTTTTTATATCAACAGTGGTTGCTTGTAAAGAAGTGTCATTAATGCGATTGTAAATTGTTCGTTTAGTTTAACATGAGCATTTTTCTTTGTAATGTTTAATTCATTTTTTAATGAATCTCACAACGCCCCTTCAGTTTTATGTTTCAGATCCACCACACTGGTTTAAAAAAAAATTTTTTTGTAATATAAATACTGCCTGTTTTTTTAACTAAACCAGACGATAATAAAAATGATTTTATTATTTAATTTCTGTATAACTATAGGAGGGATGTGGGCACTTTTTATTTGTTAACAATACTGATTTAATTTGTTTATTATGTTGAATTTACCATAAATTTTTATTCAATCTGACATGACAACTTCTGACATGCTCTTAATTAAACAGGTATCAAAAAGAAATTAATAAACAAGACAGAACAAATAATATCTAAAACAGCGCCATCTATTCCTGATTTTTAAAGCTTTTCAGTTAATTCTCTTATGTACGATAAAAAACAATTAAAATTTCATCAAATGGCCTTCAGTTTATATTACAGTAAATATTCACCTTATAAAAATTCCAACGCAGTAAAAAGTTTCTTTTTCTTGCAAAACCAACATTCAAAAATTAAGAAACTTTTTAGAAGAAAGTTGAACTACTAGGACGACTCACAAGTTCTGGGTTTTTTATTATTTTCAAGCCAATATTATATACAGAGCAACATTAGTTTGTGTCATGTATTATTTACTGTTAAACAGTTACTTATTTATGTTTGCATAATTGAAAAGAAATCATTAAAAGTTTCTGAAATTTTAATACTTTTAGATCACTGTATATTCCAACCATATATATCAGAGTTTTGAGATGGCTATTTCTTATCAAAGTTTGAAAAGACCTTTTACCTGTTTTTTTAAGACTTGCGGGGAGATGTTGAAGCCCATCTATCAACCAGGGCGTACATATAAACCACTAAGTTCAATATTCCAAAATTATCAATGGTGCGATATATTCATGCTATCCGCAAGAATAACCGATGATAAGAAAACATAATCATCAAACTCAGTGGTCCGTGAAGCTAGTTAAAATGCATTTAAAATCTGCAAGATAACTTTTTCATCCAGAGACGTCCGACTTGCGAATAGAAATGGGTATACCTCAAAAATTCCTACAAACAAGAACTCCCATTCTTCTCTTGAGAACACTGCTATGCATCTGATGGGATTTCCACACGACCTTCTGTTTTATGCAACTATATTGTATGTATTCGGAATTATATGGAAAACCCTTCATTTGATGAAGTAAAACTAGATTTAAACTTTACACTTTCTGACAATGAACGAACACCAACCAAACCGGATGCGATTGAAACGGAAAATTGGTATATTCTGTGATCCAGAGACTCAGAAGTCCAACTGCAGTATCACATATTGCGGTTGGTATTTGAATGGTTAACCTTTCAAGGGGAGAACAATATAAAATCCGACCAGGAATTACCCACAATTACGCCAGTTCGAGAAGTATTCTACATTGGACACACGTTAATCGATACATTTTTCACATAAATTAAGGGTTAAGTACAAACTTAGGGTATATCCATTAGAAACTGCTGAACGGGGTTAATTGGTACATGAAGAGCGTGGTTTGGAGCTAACGTTAAGCCCACGTTAAGTTCAGAGCTCACGTTAGAGTAGGTCGCTAAATAACGCCAAGTGTGTTAACGCGTCTCTAATATAAACAAATTAATCAACTTTTTAACATACAGTCCTAACCTTGCCTCATCCGAGTTTAAATATTCTCATTCTTCATCACACTTTACCCGTGAAGGAAGCGTCAATTATCTAAAATAGATCAAAATCCGGTGCATTACAATTTTTATTTTTAAGAAATACTTTTTACAATTTTGAAAATTTATTTTTTAGTTGATAAAATTGCTTTAAGAATTTTAATAAAAAAATTCTATATTTTTTTAGAAACTTATATACCATCCTGATATTTTGAAAAAAAAATATCGTAAAACTCTAAAATATAAAATTTTGATTGCTGACCGGGGTTAATCGGTACTTGAAGACCATGGTTCGGAGCCCACGTTAAGCGATAGGTTACTAAATAACGCATAGTATGTTAACGCGTCTCTAATATAAGCAAATCAACCAACTTTTCAACATACTGCCCAAATCGTGCCTCATCCGACTTTAAATATTCTCGTTTTTCATCACACTTTCGCCGTGAAGGAAGCGTCAATTATCTTAAATAGATCAAAATCAGGGGTATTAAAATTTTTATTTTTAAGAAATACTTTTAAATTTTTACAATTTTGAAAATTGATCTTTTTAGTTGTAAAATTTGCTTTCAGAATTTTAATAAAAAAATCCTACATTTTTTGTAGAAACTTATGTACTACCATCCTGATATTTTGAAAAAAATATCGTAAAACTCTAAAACATAAAATTTTATGAAAGATATCGTTTTACTTGGTGCAAATGCTGAAATAAACGCTAAAACTCCCTTAATTTTGAAGTTTTAGGTTTAAAGCTTGAAGACGAAATCTTTTAAAAAATATATGAGGCCGTAGAAGTTTTATGTTTCACTAAATAATTAATGAAGAGCACTATAAAATCTAATCTAGAATATTGTTCTGTGTTGCTGTCCGATTATTATATTAATAATATTGTGATGAAAATTATTTATTTTTTAAATGTGCATAAATCAATATTTAAACATAATCATTTGTTTTCTGCATAAGGAGTAATGTTACATAAGTAAATACATGTGTCGAGTGCAAATCATTTAAATAATTCAACTAGGAACGAACCACTGGATGATGCACCATATCTGAGACGACTCACAACCAAATATTTTTGAATGAAACGTTTATAATGACTACCTATATCAAGTTTACAGGCATTAACAATGCAAATTGGAACAGGCAAACCGAACTCTGCTTCACTAGTATGCACCTTACACAAGAACAGTTTCATTTATTAATAATGTATCATTCGCCTGATCTGCCTCCGTGTAACTTTTTTCCGTTCTCTAAAAATCCTAAAGTTATTAGAATTTGTTAGCAGGTCAAGGACACACAGATTGAGGACATTATAAAAGCTTAATTAACATATTAATATATTGGTATATCATATTAATATATTGGTATATCATATTAATATATTGGTATATCATATTAATATATTGGTATATCATATTAATATATTGGTATATTCATCAAATTAATATAGAGATTATTTTTTTATTATTAATCATATTCTTTTTATCCAGCTTATATATTCTTATTGAAAAATTCATGTGTTCTAATAAATGTCGCAAATGTTATGTTAAAGCTAATTTTCACTCAAATATTAAAGTTTTTGAAGCTGATATTTAGGTATTTGTACAGCTGGTTTTGATTAATCATCAAATGATATATTTGTACAGTCTGTGTCAGCAGATAGTGCCAGCGTTATTTTTCGAAAGTACAAGAGAAATATCTGCCTCTTTTTCGCGATGCGATTTTACCATCAGAGGGATACGGTGCAAACATAAATTAATTTCAGTATCTCTGGAAACCTCAAAGTGGAAGCGTCTATTCCGAAATGATTTCCAAGTAGGCAGTTTTCCTTTGCAAACACCTAAATTGATCTAAATTATCGTTTTCAATATCGGCTGCCAAAGCAATTAAAAAGTCAAAAAGGCGATAGTCAATCTTGTCAAGAGAATTTCCACTCTGTGATTGCGTTAAGCTGGCTAAAAGGAGAATAGATGTGAGTACCAACACAATTTAACGGCGTTTACAAGAGGTTTGCAAGGGTTCCACGACCTAGAAACCGCTGCTCTCTTAAAAGCACGTCGAAAAACGCAGGGCTGAGGAATAGAAAGATTGCGATTGGATCAAAGTTGTTTTTTCTAATAAAGTGACTTTTTGGGTATACTTTCCCCTGAAGCTCACCAGTGATACACATTTCATTCAGAGTACTGTCAAACACCCGGTGAAGATTAATGTTTAAGGATGTTTCTCTCTGCGCGGTTTTGACTGTTTAGAGCTGTTTACCGAAAATTTGGACCAAACATGAAAGAAAATGTGTGGGAAATTATGAAGACCCAACAAGTTGGAAATCCGGTGTACGATTTAAAGCAGTTAGCACGCAATATTCGGAAAATTTGGTGCTCTCTCTCCGTCGATTACGCGGAAAACCTGATCAAAAATAAAATATAAAAATGTGCCATACTCGAGAATGATGGTAATTACATGGCTTATTAAAGGATTGTGCCGGTCAAGTTAGAAATAAATATATTTTTTACTTAAAAAAAATCGCGTACACATTCTTATGACACAGACGGTATATAGTTCGGGCATATAGCTCTTTTCATGAGAACTTTTGATGCAGAAGTTCAGATTGAAAAACACACTAACGACCAGGGCAATCGAAAAAATTGACCGTATCAAACTTCAAACAGTGTTAAATAAAAATTTACTTAAAACACTCGAAGAATTGTCAAATGTATTAATGTTGTTCCTCTGGCTGTTTCTATATCTAAAAGGCAATACTTCAGCTGTTACAACTTCCCAACTTACCACGAAAAAACTTTTTTGTGGTTTATCGTGACTGAGGATGAAAAATGTACATATTTCGATAATTCCAACTAAAAAAAAAAACAATTTTGTCTTAGCGAACCAGCTATTTAGAAAGCAAATATGGATATTCATCGTCATAAGGCATCATTCTGCTTTTGGTGGAAACAGAAAGATCTGGTTCATTATTAGTTCGTGTAATTGAATTAAATACTTTACACAATAAACCATTATAAACAATTGTTTGTTTAAACTTAACGATGGATCCCCAAAAAGATCAACATTATAAGTAATATATAAAGAGTAATTCATCTACATGGCAATGCACAACTGCATGGGATAAAAACAAACAATTGTTGAAATGGAAAGTTCTGGCGCCCCTAATTTATTATCCAAACCTGGCGCCATTAAATATCCGGCTTCTCAGATTAACGCAACGGGGTCCGATTTATACCCACCATTTTTAACAAAAAAAAAATGAGTTGCCACAGATACAGATTTTGTTTTAGAGAAAGTAAAGCTATTTAGCAACTAGACCTACAGTTTAACATGGGCTCAGAACCGCGGTCATCAGCTACCATTTAACCCCACTCAGCACCCCCTCGAGCTATGAACTCTCGAGAAGCCTATCGATTGGCGAGTGACGAATGTAGAATACCTCCTAGAAGGCATCCGTCCTTATTCAGCCTCGAACTAGCATGACTAAAGGGAAATTCCTTGGCGGAATTGACACCCTTGCTTATTGAAATACAGTACGCAAGTCTGATCTCTCCTCCGAGGGTCACTCATTTAAGTACTAACCGCATTTCGACTCGAAATCGAAGTGATTAACTGAAGTTGCATTTCGACTTCCAAGTCGCCAGATTACAGGAGATGCCACACTCCTGGCTACCCAATTTATTGGTATATTCATCAATTCCTTGCTGCAATATTTTTCTATAAAAAATACTACGAAAATTAAGAGAAGCCCCTAATAGATTTTTCATTATCAAAAAACGATATGTTTTTATCCATTTACAAGTAATAAGTGACAACTGTATATCTACGTTCTGTAGAACATGATCGAAATATATATTTTCAATATTGACCATACCCGCATAATCCACTTAAGGAAGGAGATATAAACTTATCTAGGCCCTATTTTATTTTATTATACGTTGTTCCATTCGAACGTCTCTCGAGAAGGGCCACCCCTCAGGCCCAAACACACCAATTTATTCGAACCTTTTTACTGCAAATCCAACGAGGGCCGAAGAAATGACAGGAACATTTTTCATTTTCACATATTACTTATCTGCCGCAACCATGTGTTTCATCCTGCCCGCTCGACATGTGATTGATTAAGCCCAAATCGTTTTTCTTGGGGTTTGTCCACCCTTTTAACCTGGCGGGGGGAACAAAGGCCGGACAAAAAAGGGTTCTCGACCGATATGTCAAGGATATAACATAAAGCAAGTTGTCAACGGGCACTTTGGTTATGCCTTTTTTGTGTAATAACCCTTGTCCTCTTAAAGTTTAAATAAATAAACTTTTTGGCAAATATACTTCTATCGCACCACAAATTAATATACTCCGCTGAATATGTCAGAAACTTTTTAATTGCCTTACTTGCAATATTAATTTCAATGCAAGCTTCAATAGTGTGATCAAAGGTTCAAAATCGTTAATCACGTAATTTGTTTTCAGTAATTTGTTATAGTTATTCTTAACGCACAGAAATCACAAGACGATAAATATGGACTATAAGGCGTTATATTATATATACAAATTTCATTGTTCGAATAGTTAGAATAGCGGGCATTGCATTATGAAGAATGATACGACGATTTTTAATCTCTTTACGAAATTAGTTTATTGAGAAATTACTCTGTTTTTTGAGACAAATTGTTGTACACAAATCATCATCAGCATCAACGCAATCCAAAAAATCAAAGAGCGAGTTTTTTTTCGAAACACGGTATGAATGAACAACTTTTGTGGTTTTTGGCTTACTTTGAAACATCCAAATCGTAAATTATCTTGCACCGAATATGAATATAATAAACTCTAATAGATTTACCACTAAACACCAGATCACTTTGTTAATTATTTATTTGTATATTCTTTTTGTCCATTGTATCTATTATTATTGCAAAGTGTCTCGTTTTCTCATAAATATCGCAAATGATATATTTAAAATTAGTTTTAACTTGAATACCAATTTTTTTTTTAACTAATATGAAGGTATTTGTAAAGCTGATTTTGATTAATTATTAAATGATATATTTACAAATAATTCTGACAATATGGGTTTTTAAGGAGAAATTTGGCAAGTAACCGTCGGGACAACCGAAAAAATGTGACGATATCAAAATTGACCTAGCTGATTGTCTTACAACAAATATGAATATAGTAAACTCGTATAGATTTACAACTAAACACCAAATCACTTTATTAAATTTTTCGACGCGCGTTTCGATAACCATGTTAACATCATCAGAAGATGATTGAAACGCGCGTCGAGAGGTTAAATAAACTGATTCGGTGTTTTGTGGTAAATGTCTTCTAGTTTAGACTTTCACACTGAAGGTTCCATGGAAATAGTAGTTTTGTTGCCCGCGCTGTCTGTTGCCATTTGCTGCGATCAACTGATCAGAACTCCTTTTTTCAACAAAGTGTTTTTAAAGCCAAATGTTCATACAATATTGTACATATTTATTTCATATCCCATAACGATTTATCCATCCCATTACCCGTCCTGGTTGATGTTTGAAATTCGTCACTAAAACTGCACCTTTTAATTCTGCAATTTTATTGTTAATTCATCCAATGGAGCTTCATCGCCAAAAGCCAAAAGACCTCCGTTGCATGTATTTTTTTATAGTTCACATAAATTAAACCACTTAGCATCTCTTTAATCTATCAATTTTATTCGATATAATTAGGTATAAAAAATCAGATTTTTCTTAACTGAATGAATAAAAGGTTTAAACCATCATAATTGTAATAATACACAAATAAAATACAATAATGATGTTAAAATTCAATAGCAATATTATCACTCTACAGGCTGGAACGAGGGTTGCTATTTATGTATCCGGAATAATAAATAAAAAACAAATATTTATAGTTGAAAATTATTTTATTGTTTTTCAAAATATTCTCCGCGATGATGGATCCGCTTTTGTATACGTTTGAACTAATTTTCATAGCATTTTTTCTATTCCGATTGAGGTATCTCCAAAACATGCATTTTGAACGCATCAACTGGTGCTTCTGGCGTCAAATATCGTTGATCACGTAGTTTATTCTTCACTAACAGGAAGAAAAAAAAAATTGGGTGCCAAATCAGGACTGTCCAGCGGATAACCAATCAATTCGATGTTTTGACTGGTCAAATATTGAGTTTTTCGGTCCGATGTGGGAGAGCTCGCGTTGTCATGGTGAAGAATGATCCTGCGTCGCTGGTTATTTTTTCTTATTTCTTCAAAGACATCTGGCAAACCAATGGTTATGTACCATTCAGAATTAACCGTTCTAGGATTCTCTAGTGGCACTGTAACCACATACCCATTCATCCCAAAAAAAATAGGCGACCATTTGCTCGAAGTTCTTCTTGCGCGGGCAAGTTTTGTTGGGTTTGGCTCATTTTGAAAAACCCATACACTCGACTGCTATTTACTTTCGGGCTCATACGCGTAGATCCAAGATTCGTCACCAGTGTAGGTGTTATAATGACTTTTGACGCACCACGATTGTATTTTTGGAGCATTTCTTCGCACCGATCGACCTGAGGCTTTTTTAAGCGATTGTCAAATGATGCGGAATCCAACGTGCGCAAATCGTTTTTATGTCTAAATCTTCATGTAAACTCTTCTATATGTTTATCATACTAATGACCAGGAATGCCTGAATCTCACGGTATGTCACATAACGATCTTGCTTTAAAAATTCGCGCACAGTGTCAATGTTTTCTGGCACAACAACCGATTTTAGATGACCTTTTTTAAATTCGTCCGTGAACGACCAACGGCCACGATTGAATTCACTAAACCAGTGATTTACAGTGATTTTAGATGGTTGATCGATGCACTGTTGTTGAGATAATCCACGTCGAAAGTGGAAATAGATCATCACACGAAAATTGAAACTGAGATGAAATTTTCAAGTCATTAAACAACGCAAATAGCAACGATATGACAAAACGTTCTGAATACGTATACAGTCCAAAATGTCGAACATTACAATGTATATGGCAGATGGCGCTTAGCAACACCATTGTTGCCAATTCCGGATACATAAATAGCAACCCTCGTATATGATCTAGTTCTATTTTAATCTTTAATGCGAGCAAAAAAATTACTACTAGCAACTTCTGTTGTTTCCCTGAATGTAATAGAAGGAATCTCATAATACTCTAGAACAAACAAATATTGATTCACTGGAATATATATTTATTGTGGGCGTTGAAGTAGGTTATTTTAGATAAAGCATATATATCTACAATGTAAATGTTCTTTGACGTTAATATCTCTGTTAGTTTTAAATTTCACTGTTCAAAGACAATTTTTCTATATCAACAATGATAAATAAAATATAAACCTATATTTTTCATGTGTGAGAAGGCTATTTATATTACATCGCCTCGGGTCGCCCACCGATGGAAATTTGCAGTAAACTTGTGAATTTACTCTCAACCCAGGGTATAGCAACAACATAAAAAATACAATTAACAAGATATCCTATGGTCTATACATACATCTTAAAAACTTCAGTTATTGTATTATGCATTAACTTAGTTATTAATGTTAGATATGTATGTAATGCACTAAATTAAATTAATATAATAACTATTAAATAGCATTACCGTATGTAATTATAAAGAGTTTTCTAATAAAAGCGTCAGAACTTTGGAACGTAATAGCGGCTGTTGTGTTCAGTATGTTTTGTCAATTCATCATGGAAACGTATACGATACCAGAATTGAGTTTTAGAGCAATTGCAAGGCGACTTTCACTATGTGGAAAAAATAACCTGTTCCGACGAAGTGCACTTCTAGCTTAATGGGTTTATGAACAAACATAACTGCCGGATTTGGACCGATGAAAACCCTCAAGTGAAGGAGGAGTTAGCTCTTCATTCTCAGAAAGTCACTGCTTGCTGTACTGTACAGAAGAGCAATAGGACCTTCTTTTTTTTTGAAAACGTTGATTGAAATGATTGAACTTTATAAGAATATGCTAACAGAATACTGGTCAGTCAACTGGCTATTAAGATCAGGCGATCTCACATGTTTTGATTATTTTTCTGGTTTACAGAAATAATTCTCGAAAAAATCTTGAACCTTAAACGAAACATTCAGGCCCTCATTAAAAATATTCCATGTAATGTGTATAAAAAATAATCGAAAATTGGATCTCTAGAGTGCATTCCGCCGAACGAAACCTAATTGGTATTCCATCAGAAGAAGGGTATTCCATCAGAATATATCCCCTATTTAAACGACATACCGACATATCAGATTATCGCTTGTGGATATCATTGTGCCTCATTTTATAGTTGTGACACTCTTATAATGTTTTAAGTTTTAAGCTTTTAACCCTTTATACTATTTTAAGTGTATACGAGGGCTACTATTTATGCATCCGGAAAAATAAATTAAAAAAAATATAGTTTAGAAAAACTAAAAATCACGCTTTAATGGTAGACCGAACTAAAAAGTAAAAAATAATTTTTAGTATAAGAATAAAGTGATGAACAAGAGAAATTAATGTAGAAAAAAGCGTGGGGTGCCTTGTACTATATTTTCGTACTACCTCTACTTATAGAAACGGTATTGATGGAATATTTATAACAACTGTCAACGAGCATCCCACGTTTTTGTTACAATTACGCATTAATTTTCTCGTTCATTACTTTATTCTTATACTAAAAATTATTTTTTGCTTTTTAGTTCGGTTTGCCATTAAAGCGAGCTTTTTAGTTTTTTTCAACTATACTTTATTTTTCATTTTTTAGTTCGATCTGCTATAAAAGCGTATTTTTTTAGTTTTTTATTTTTCGTCACTTCCTACCCGTTTCAATTTTCAATTTAATCTGACGTTTTGAAGGGCGAAAAGGACGTTCAAAGATTTCGTTACATAGATAGATACAGGTGAAGCTAATAAAAGCGTGTTAATAAATATTTATCATTGAAAATGGTTTTATTGTTTTTTAAAATATTATCCGCGATGATCGATATACCTTTACATACGTTTCAAACAATTTTCACTGCACTTTTACCATTCCAATTGAGATATCTCCAAAACATGCACTTTGAACACATCAACTGTTTCTTCTGGCGTCGAAAATCGTTGGTCACGTAGATTATTTTTCACGGACAGGAACACAAAGAAATCATTGAGTGCCAAATCAGGACTGTACGGTGGATAGCCCACCACGTCGATGTTTTGACCGGTCAAATATTGAGTTCGCTTTGTTATAGTAAAAAATGATCCTGCGTCGCTGGTTGTTTTTTCTTATTTCTTTAAAGACTTCTGGCAAACTTCTGGCTTATTTTGAAAGACCCATGTACTCGACTGCTGTTTACTTTCGGGCTCATACACATAAATCCAAGATTCGTCACCTCTGTAGATGTTATACACAGCTTTTGACGTGCCACGATAGTGTTTTTTGAGCATTTCTTTTCATCAATTTATGAGCTTTTTTTTAAGCGATTATCAAATTATGCGGAATCCATCGCGCATAAATCTTTTTTGCAGCTAAATGTTCATGCAAAATCTTGTGTATACTTATCATGTCACATGATGATATTGTTTTATCAGTACGCGTACAGTATCGATGTTTTCTAGCACAACAACCGATTTTTGACGACCTTCTTTAAATTTGTCCGTCAGCGAACGACACCCACGATTGAATTCACTAAACCAACGAAAAACAGTGGTTTTAGATGGTGCTTGATCGCCAAAAGTCAAAGTGAGTTGATCGATGCCCTGTAGAGATAATCCACGTCGAAGGGCGTAGTAAATCATCGCACGAAAATTCTCTCTAGGCAATTCTATTTCTGGACTGATATGACATTTTCAAGTCACTAAACAACACAGATAGCATCCGTAAGTTAAAACGTTCTAAGTACTTATATGGTCAATAATGTCAAACTTTACGATGTATATGTCAGATGGCAGATGGCGCCTAGTAACACCATTGTTGCCAATTCCGGATACATAAATAACAACCTGCGTATATGCGCAAGTATGTTTATTTACTAATTAATTTATAAACAAATGTATTAATGACTTATTTGTAGGTTTGTTTCTCCTCTATATTATTAAGTCATTAATTTATTTTTTTCTATTATATTTGTAATTTGTTATTATGCATTTATGTGCAATAATCCTTGTCCATTTAAAGTTTATATAAAGTAACTTTTTGCCAAATATCCTTAGGTCGCGCTATAAATTAATATACTCTGCAGAATGTGTCAGAAACTTTTTAATTGCATCATTTGAAACATGCAGTTTCAAAAGAGAGTATTCCGGTATATTAAATTTAAATTTACATTGTTAGTCAGAGTTTAAATGATTTAAATAAAAAAGTTTTTGACAAATATTTTACTTTATTATCTATTGTATTATATATTACCTTCTGAAAATGCTCCGAAATGAGGTGCATATTTTTTTATTCATAAACCTGTGTAACATAATCATTTACAAACGAACAGAATAATACGAGGGTTGCTACTTTTGTATCCAGAATTGACACCAATGGTGTTGCTAAGCGAAATCCTATATACATACACACACACACACACACACATATATATATATATATATATATATATATATATATATATATATATATATATATATATATATATATATATATATATATATGTATGTATATATATATATATATATATATATATATATATATATATATATATATATATATGTATGTATGTATATATATATATATATATATATATATATATATATATATATATATATATATATATATGAACATTTTGGTTGGTTCCTTGACAGGGAAGGAGCCCCACTTATCCCTTCAACTGGATGACATATGTTTCGTCTATCGAGGTTCAGACTCATCAGGGCGCTGACATATACCATACCATCAAGAATAGGAAGACCCAATCCGCAGCCAACAACCCATGTTTTCGCCGACTTCCCGTCGGATGACTATTCGTGATGGTATGCTATATGTCGGCGTCCTGATGAGTCTGAACCTCGAGAGACGAAACATATGTCATCCAGTTGAAGGGATAGGTGGGGCTCCTTCCCGGTTAAGCAACCAACAAAAATGTTCATTTAGGCGGAGACGCAGGTTGTTATGTGTTTCACATGAGATTGTGGACCCAACGGTTGGGTGTGTGATGACACTCAGCTTGCTATTCTTAATGGTATGGTATATGTCGGCGCCCTGATGAGTCTGAACCTCGAGAGACAAAACATATGTCATCCAGTTGAAGGGATAGGTGGGGCTCATTCCGGGTTAACCAACCAACAAAAATGTTCATTTAGGCGGAGACGCAGGTTGCTGTGTGTTCCACATGAGATTGTGGAACCCAACGGTTGGGTGTGTAATGAGACACAGCTCAGTCAAAAAATGGAATTAACTCGTGAGAATTTTCGAGCCATAATTTTCTACGACTTTCGACGTGTGTTATCTCAACAACAGTGTATCGGTCAACTGACTTCGACTTTTGGCGATGAAACACCATACAAAATTACTGTATATCACTGGTTTAGTGATTTTAATCGTGGCCATTGTTTGCTCACGACGGATTTAAAGGCCATCCAGAATCTGTTGTTGCGTCAAAAAATATCGACACTGTGCGCGAACTGATAACGCAAGATCGTCATGTGACATACCGTAACAATGAGGCATCCCTGGGTATTAGTATGACAAGCATACACAATATTTTACATGAACATTTAACCGTGAAAAAGATTTGTGCGCATTGTATTCTACATAAATTGATAATCGCTCAAAAATAGACTCGTGTCGATAAGTGCAAAGAAATGCTTAAAAAATACAATTGTTATGCGTCAAAAGCTGTGTATAACATCTACACAGGTGACGAATCTTGGATCTATGCGTATGTGTACAGTTGACTATATGGGTCTTTCAAAATGAGCCAAACCCAACAAGAGTTGCTTCAAGTTTGCTCAAGAAGCACTTCGAATCACATGGTCGCCTGTTTTTTTAGAATAAATGAGCATGTGGCTACAGTGCCACTAGAGAATCGTCGAACAGTCAATTCTGAATGGTAGACAACCGTTTGTTTGCCAGAAGTCTTTGAATAAATAAAAAAAAAACCAGCGACGCAGGATCATTCTTCACAATGAAAACGCGAGCTCTCATACATCTGATTGAACAACTCAGCATTTAACCGATCAAAACATCCAATTGATGGGTCATCCACCGTATAGTCCTGATTTAACACCCAATAATTTCTTTTTGTTCCCGTCCGTGAAGAATAAACTACCTGGTCAATAATTCTCGAGGTCAAACGAAGCGGTTGATGTGCTCAAAATACATGTTTTGGAGATATCTTAACAACAAAAATTATCGAGCATCGCAGAGAATATTTTGAAAAACAATAAAACTATCTTCAATGATAAATATTTGTTTATATTTATTATCCCGGATACATAAATTGCAACACTCGTAACTACAATATATTTAACATTCCTTGGTTTGATTATCAAACACCTGGTTTAATAAATCTTTGAAAATTTAAAATTACCACACCCAATTTATGGATACACTGGTATGCTAAAACATTTTACAAAAACTGAAAAATCCGGTTGGATTTTTCCTCTATAATAACCATTGAAATTAAAGTTTAATTAGAGAAGATAATTCTAAACAGACGTTAAATCATAATAACCGCAATCTATCCAGAGAGGATTTCAAGCAGTATTCGAAAAGACCGTCGTATTTTACGACAAATTAATATAAAATTAGATAGCATCTTAGTTTTTGGCGCACCAAATGCAGTCACCTAAATTTTAAATGCAACCTGGGACAGGCTTTTCTTTACGACCGATCTTTTCTTGCTCCTTAGATTTTAATTTATTTTTACGTCTTCGCAAAACTTTTCCCGGGATAGGAAATTCCGGTAATAAAAGGATCGTAAGACACAATTTTCCCGTTTTATTTTTTTTATATATAAATTATTTTACGACACAATAGTAAAGCTGGTTTAAATTTTGCAATGTGTCGTTACATAAAATAAAGGGGATATGTAAATTTGATTTAGAAAATTAAGTTAACAGATACTAGGGACTTAAAATTAACTTAAAGAGATATTCTACAAAATGGCTGGTAATAAAACACAAATTCCACAGTGCATTTGAAGATCGCATATTTCAATCGGATTCTTGGAAAGTATGCGGAGGCCAAATTAGAATTAAAGTTGTCTACGAAGACCTGAAAATGCCAAATGAAATTTTGGCAAAAAATTATCAAAAATGGAAAACTTTTCAAAAGAACAGAGTAACACCCGAAAGAATAATCCTAACATTTATTCCGTGATAACCTATATGTAAACATATTAGCTGAAGTTTTTCAGTTGAACTCTTCACTCGAAGAGAACAACTCTTGAGAATGTCAATTGATATTTTGGCGAAACGTCGTGACCTTTCATAGAACGAAATTGTTGATACCCGGAAATTATGTATATATATTACTATTAGAATTACTAGGTTCACATGTAGAAACATCCTGAAACGTCGTTCCAGGCAAACGTCCACCTCCCCTCAACCAAGCGCTTCACTCACAACCTTAACGATTATTGCAGAGGTCGCGATTCTTTTCTAGTTGTGAACTCTAAGGAGTAGGCAGATTGAGGCCTTGGAGTAAATCAGCTAGATTCTCTTGACAATGGCTTCAAAGTGGAAGCCGAAACTTCGAGATTTTACAAATCTAAAACGCGGTTCTACCCGAGAACCTAGTCATTCTAATATTACCGAACGCGGAAGTCTTTTGAAACATAAAGATATATACATATATATATATATATATATATATATATCTTTATATATATATATATATATATATATATATATATATATATATATATATATATATATATATATATATATATATATATATATATATACATATATATATATATATATATATATATATATATATATATATATATATATATATATATATACATATATATATATATATATATATATATATATATATATATATATATATATATATATATATCATATATATATATGCAGTGTTAGAATTCTTTGGACTGCGTCCAATGAACTGCTGGGTTCCACAATCTCATGTGGAACACACAACAACCTGCGTCTCCGCCCAAATGAACATTTTGTTGATTGTTTGACTGGGGACGGGCCTCACTCATCCCTTCCATTGGAGGGTACATGTTTCGTCTCTTGATGTTCAGACTCTTCAGGGCACCGACATGTGCTCTCCCGTCAAGAATAGGAAGAACCGATCCACAGAACCGATTCTTTTCTAGTTGTGACCTCTAAGGAGTAGGCAGATTGAGGCCTTGGAGTAAATCAGCTAGATTCTCTTGACAATGGCTTCAAAGTGGAAGCCGAAACTTCGAGATTTTACAAATCTAAAACGCGGTTCTACCGGAGAACCTAGTCATTCTAATATTACCGAACGCGGAAGTCTTTTGAAACATAAAGATATATATATATATATATATATATATATATATATATATATATATATATATATCAACAACCCATACTTTTCGCCGACTTCCCGTCGGATGGCGTATATGAGACAACAGTGCTGGGTGCCATCAGACACCCAACTGCTGGGTTCCACAATCTCATGTGGAACACACAACAACCTACGTCTCCGCCCAAATGAGCATTTTGTTGATTGTTATTTCCGTTCAGTTTCTTTCCTTTAACTCATTTTTCTGGTTTACCTCCTGTATAGGGTTTCAATATCACGAAAAGTAAAAAGGAGGAAGGGGAAAGCAAAAAAATGCTTCAGAAGTAGTACAAAAGTAGCATAAACATCACATAAAGCACAACAACTCAGAGACTAGTAAAGATTTTTCGTAAGTGACGTCAGTTCTATGCGAGACCGGTGACTTATTATATAGATGGTGTTAATGAAATACTCTGCCAGACTTTTTTGGCAAATTCTACGTCATAAAATAATCATACAAACATGGGTCCGGAAATCATTCGTGTTAGAGACATAAGGGGTTAAAGATTTAAATTTTTTAATTTATATTTTCCACATAAAGAAAGGTATTGTAACCAAATTTAATACACATCATCATCCTTTCGGTTGCCATAATCTGAGAGAATAACAAGTAATCGAAGCAGAAAGTTTTTGCTACTAATTAACTTAAAAGATAATTAGTACGGTCCTGCTCAAAATAAAACAAATACATTTTTCAACACAGAATAATGTACTTTACAAAAAAGTGTATCTTGACATTTTTTCGTATCTGCCTCGGTTTCATAGCAAACTTGACTTTTCACTACCTTTCACAACATACCTTTTCTACCAGCATAAACGGTTTTTCGATAAGGATTTGAAAAATGAGAGGACTCTCTGAAGGACAAATTGAAGGTATCAAATTTCGTACACAGAAGCTTACATAAAAGGCATTTAATGAAATTTTAGTATCATACTCCCCAGGTCAACATTGATGGAGGTGGTTGATCTCCTTTAGGAATTTACAATCAAAAAAATTTTAAAGAGTTCTCTGTATTAAAGCAATTTTTTTTAAATTAAGTGATATTTATTAATTAAAAATCAAAATATTTAAATTAGATACTCGAAATGGCTTCCAGCCATAGAGGTTGCGCGCCCTATATCTACGCACCATTGATTCACGTTGTGCGAATTTTATCAAAAGCTTGCTAAATTCTTCTCGTCAACATCGCGATATCTTCTATTTCAGTATTGTGGACTAATGATTTAATGTATCCCCAAAGAAAATAGTCAAGTGGATTACAGTCTGGTGATCAGGCTGGTCAGAGCAGTGAACCCTCTCTTTCAATCCACCGATTAGGAAATTTTTCGTCCAATATGTCTCGGGCCTGTCGACTAAAATGTGTCAGAGCACCGTCTTGCATAAACCATAATCTATTCCTAACATCTAATGTGACATCTTCACGCAAATCAGGCAGATCCTCGCGGAGAAATCTCGAATACACCTGCCCAGTTAGTGTTGCTGGTAAAAAAAAATAGCCCGATCAATCGGTTATCAATTATTCCAGCCCAAACATGGACGGCAAACGGAGTTTGAATAATTTTATTAGGATTCTCTTCTGCCCAAAGACTACAGTTATAAAATTCATTATTTTCTCTCTTGCGAATTGAGTCTCATCAGTAAACAGTACTGAAATATGAAAATTGGGATCAACTTATGTTGAAGAAACCAATGACAAAATATCAATCGGGACAAAAAATCCCTTGGAAGCAATGCATATACCCTCTGAATATGGTAAGGATACAAGAGGTGCTCCTTTAAAACATTCCACACAGTGATGTCACTGAGAAATGTCCATATTCACTTCAATGAGCCTTGAACTTGTATTTGGATTTTAGGTAATTGCGTTTAAGCCAGTTGTTCCGTATCTGGCGTTCTAATATATTTATTTCGGCCTCTATCTTATGCTTGTACTTTGAAATTACTTTGTTCCCTTAAACGCCGATGAACATCAGGAAACATACTTCTAGTAGGACATACGTGTAGTGGAAATGTTGCCTGGTACAAAAGTCTTACTTTTCTGGCATTACAACTGGCCATTCCCTAATGGAGCTGAATATTGGTTAATTCTGTATCAGTATACTTATGCATATTTCTTGTTTTGCCTTGTTCCCTAATGTATTGTAAATGAACAATTCGGTTGTAAAGTGCGTGTTAGAGAAAAGAGACCTATTTTCTTGTCAAATCTTTTTTAATTCTTAAAAAAATATTATATATTTTTTTAATAAATATTACACTAATTAAATTGAATTACCGTCTATACTACTATAATCAAAAAGTAAGGTGACTTATTAAAGAAAACACAAACTAAACTTCATCCAAATCCATTAATTATAAAAATCGAATAAAAAACACTAAACCAACCTTAATTACAATACAATAAACTTATTTCAATTTTTTTTTTAATCTTTCGAAACAGATTTTCTACTCAACTTTTGATATTTTCTTTAAAGCAACTAAGCGAACTTTCTTGAATGGAATTGGGCTTTTGAACAAATTATTTTTTTATCATAAATGGAAAATCATATATAAGTTTTATAAAAAAACTATTTTTATTTTTATAACTATTTATTTATATATATATTTTTTTTCTTATAATTAAAAAGTTTTATCAAATTGAAAATAAATTTTTAAACCTAGTGCCGAATACACGCAAACAATTCCCGAAATAAACCAGAACCATTGTGACCTCACAATTGTACCGAAAGCCAATACCGAAATTTTCTTTCGCTCTCTTTCTGAAAAGACGTTCGGAAAGAATCGGAGTCTCGGGTAAATAAAACAATTTAAAGATCTTAGTCATTGTTCTATAGGTTTAATCTATATCTTTGACTGCATTTGTTAGTTTGCTATCGATTTGAAAATTTACTTGCTTTTAATGGCTATTTAGGCTTTCGGTGCTGTTTTCGACGTTATACTCATACATTTTTACATAAGATATAGAGGCTCAAAGGTAAGTTCAGAATGAAATCTGATTCCTTTTGTTTTTTTGCATTTGTGTTTATAACTTTTATTTATTATTATTATTTATTATTCCTTTGCGCCCATACTAATTTCATTCTTTCGCTATGAGCTTTTTTCCTTTCGTCAGACCAAGTTGTTCCAGTCTTCCTACATTTTTCTCTTTGGCCAACCAAACGTTAACCTTGTGTCTGAAACAACCTCTATCCTGAATTTCACTTTGTGTAATATTTGCCCGTCTTAGGTCCTCTTTAATTGCCGCAATCCATTTAATTATTTCTTCTTTAGCTCTACTCCTATTTTCATAAAATTCGACTATTTGTCTAGTTAGCCTACTCGGATTCATCCGTTTGATGTGTCCGTAAAACTTAAGTCTTCTTTTTCTCATATCGCTATGTATATCTGTGTATTGTTTGATTTCTTGGTTTTCTCGAAGTCGGTAGTGCTATTTATTTGTTTGGGGCCTAGGATTTTTCTTACGATTTTTCTTTCCTTCTTTTCAATGTCCTCGATGTTCCTCTTTCTATTCAAAATGAGCGTTTCTGCAGCATATAGACATTCTGGCTTGATAACCGTGTTGTAATGTCTCAGTTTTGTGTTTTTAGATAGGCATTTTTTGTTGTAAATATTTTGTGTAAGTCTCAATGCCGTTTCCATTTTTTGTCATCTACCCTTACTGGCCGCTATTTCCAACCCATCTTTCATGATTATTTCACCCAAATATTTGAATTGAGAGACTCTGGTGTTACTTATGGTCTGATGTTACCATATTTTGTTTTTAGAAATGGTGTTCTTAGTCTGTTGCAGGTCATGTATTGTGTCTTTTCAAAGGAAATTTGGAGTCCTACCTTTTCTTCTGTTTCTTTTAGGATTTCAATCTGTTTCTGTGCCGTTAATACATCTTGAGCTAAAATTGCTAGATCATCAGCAAATGCCAGACAATCAATTTTGATGTTGGTTCTCCCTAGTTTAATGGGCTGGTCAATATTCAGTGCCGACTTTTTTCCACGCCACTCCTGTATTACTTTTTCTAGAACACAGTTAAATAAGAGTGGTGAGAGTCCATCCCCTTGTCTCACAACAGTTTTAATTTCGAAGGGCTCTGAGATGTCACCCATGAATTTAACTTTTGACCTCGTGTTAGTTAACGTTGCTTTAATAATTGCCAGCGTTTTCAGATCTAGTCCTTGTTCTTTCAAGATTCGGAATAAAAATTCGCGGTCAATAGAATCATATGCTTTTTTGAAATCCACAAATGTACAGACGAGATTTTTATTGTACAGTTTTTGATGTCTTAGAATCAACTTTAGATTCAGGATCTATTCAGGGCAGGATCTGCCCGGTCGAAAACCTGCTTGATATTCACCAATGTTTTGCCTGCTTGCAATGTCACCTGCTTGATATTCACCAACTTTTATTTATATTATTTAATTCATGTAGGGAAAACAAATTAACGTGCCAAATTTATAAGAACAAATATTCCTGCGTGTCGGCAAAGAATCTACATGTAGCAACACGACCGAGGGTAGTAAGAATGAGAAAGCCCTACAGGATCATCTATTTTGTATACGAATAATGATATTCAAGAATTAGACAAGAATATGCAAGAACAAAATTCGACTACCAATTTGGAATAATCGTATATTAAATGTCTTATACTTATGAAAGTTTTACAGAATAATCTAATTTGTAGATGATCGAAGAGTACAGAAATTTGTGTGATCATTTGGATGAACATCAACTAGTTAAATTAAGGACTGGCAAAGCAATTTTCCATGGAATCAAAACAAACATCTGAAGGAGTATGCAAAAAAAATAAAAATAGAAAAGCAAAAAAGAAAAGGTAAAGAAAACGGTATATTTCTATTTCTAAATAAAACAAAACAGTTAACATATTTATTGTTTTTCAGGATTTTGGTACATTCCATCTATTAATTGAACATATTTATTTGATAAGGTATGTTTAAATGGTTAGGAATTTATTATAGACATTGAAGACTGATGGTAGAATGACAGTGGTTCCAGGATATGTTGTGGTATATAGCGGTTTTCTAGTGAGTAGACCTTAACAGGAGAGTCTCATACTTCGACTATAAAAGTTTTCCACTCAAAAATGTGCCTTCTCTTATTTGGAAAATCTCTGTCTGGTTATGCATTAGAGTTAGTTGGTAGCCAGATTTATTTATATTTGCAAATATTATTAAGAGTCTAATGTAGTAGTTTGTAAAACATAAGCCGAAAGGCGAAAAATAGCCTCCGTTTTAAAAATACAGAAAACCTTAATTAAAGCAATAATGTGGTATATGTGGATTTTTTGTTTAAATGTTGTTTATAGAGTTTAGTGTGGTGGTTTGAAGAATTGGTGTGGTTTTAAAAGTATTGCAAACTTCAATAAAAGCAATCAAACAAATATGCATATAATGTTGGGTATAATTGTTTTTATTCTGAATTGGTTATTAATGTAGTTTACATATTATAATCTACTGTAATATATTATCCTAACTGTGGGAAGTTTTATTATGTATATTTAACAGTGTATTTTTTATTGTATTAAAATTAGCGATTCAAACAGTATGTATTTGTTTTGTTTTTCTAATTATGATTTATATTGTTTTTTTGCTCAAAAAATAATTACAAAACTAGAAAATGTCTTTTGGTTATTCAATATTTAAGAGTATATATTATTTTTGAAAACCTATAATATGAAACTATAACCTATAATATGAAAACCTATATATAATTTTTTTGTTTTAGTATTTATTATCCGCTGAAGCTGCACAATCGTGATATTGAGTGTCTTTTCTTAATTTTTCATTAATAATTAAGGTAACTGTATAAGCATTACTCTGAACTTTATGTTCTGGACATACACGTCCTTTTACAGTGCAATACCATTTTTGCGGTTAAGTTGAACAAAGCCTATAGCCTTGTCACCGACCGTAACTTTCTCATGACACCCTACAAATAGTTTAATTATATCTAATAGAAATATTTTGTTTCTTATTTAGATTTACATTATTATCATTTTTTTTAAACCTTACATCGATGCTTTAGCACCTCGAACTTCAGCTTAATTTAACTGAATGTCATTTTTCAGAAAATATGTGACCATAAAACAATTCAGAGCATCTGATAATATATCAGAATTAGCCTTTATGAACCTTTTGTCACACATTACTGAACTAAATTAGTAATCAACAATAGTTTATTTTGTACTTAACCAACAATAATTTTGACACTATCTATACGAATAGAAGCTGTTGACAGTACTGACGTGAAAACACTTTAGTATTCTGACGTCACAACCATAGCAGCCAATCGCGGCGGGTTCATAATAACGTAATTTTTTCTGTACATTTTAATTCATTTATAATTAATTGTAATCAGTTTTAAAAAACTTTTTCGCATCAATTATCAATATTATTTATGAATTTTTTTTTAAATAAAGTAAAAAAAATCGATAATAATTTTTTATTCAAAAACTCAATTATTGCGTTATGGTGTAGTATCGTGATGCCAAGACTATGAATTATTTTACCTCGAATATTCTAGTAATATCTGTAATATCTCTACTACTTAATTGGCGGTACTCAGTACAAGAACCTTAATTTTGGTAATGTTTCCTTCATTGATTAACGTGGGAGGTCTTTCTGAAGAACGTTTATCACTAACTGCTTCTCTACTGTTACTAAATTCCTTGTACCACTTGTAAACATTTTTTTGATATAGCTTCATCGCTGTAATACTTTCTCAGCATTTTCACATCAATAATATTCAACCCTCAACACCATCTATGAGTAAAGGAGGACTACATATTATGTTATATTATGCAATATTTAACAATAACCCAAGAAATTTCGTTTATTTTTTAATTAAAATATAATATAAGGAGGACTACACATTATGCTATATTATGCAATATTTAACAATAACCCAAGAAATTTCGTTTATTTTTTAATTAAAATATAGGCAATTTTTTTTATTCGATTTTAAAATGTATCTATTTTAAAAAAGAGTCGGCAAAGTTATTTAACCATTACAAAAGACACTATAAACCCTAAATTAGTAGTGAAATGATATAAAATTTCTGTCTTATGTAAAGGACAGTTATACCAGCTTAAAAAACAAATGGTTTTATCGATACTTAAAACACGTCAATTTTTAATGTAAGTCACCTTACTTTTTGATAATAGTGGTAATTAAATTACGTTTTAATGAATTTCAAGTTCATTTGCTCCTCACTTTACTTCAAACTAATTGAAATGTGTTATTAGCCATTGTACGACTTGTACGACAATCGTCAATAAAGTTGAACAATATATAACAGGAGGAACAATTGTGGTACTATAAATTAAATGGTCTATTGACATTTATCGCAGCATATGGCTGTAATATACGTCTACCTATTTCGCAGTTTGGCTCTAGCTAGAAACAATTCTTGTGATTTAAGTTAGTCATTAGTACTTGTACGTTATTCGGATGTAACTGAGGATTTATCGGTGCCAAAAACTAAGAAGCAGCTTCCAGAGTGAGCACTTGCGAGAAATTATTGATGTGCACGTCGTTGTATGTCTTATTTTTTTTATTAAAATATATTTTCTTGATATTTCGATCGATATCGATAGCATAAAGAAAATATAATATAATTTTAAGATAAAGATTCCAAGAAATACCAGAAGAAGGAACTATATAAAATAGTTGTATTTGTCATTTATTTATTCGATATTATTCACTACAGAGTAATTGAACGAGTATGTAATAAGATAAGTTATAATGAGTCATTTTAATTGAAATTGTATGTTGATTGAAACAGAAGATAGTAGGAGCAATATCGGATGGTGTAGATGGATTAGAATATCTTTTTAACTCAACAGTTGGCGAATGGTGGTACGACTAGAGTGTAACAAAAGTATTTGCATTTTTTCCTTTGCTTATAAATATAGGATTAGATTTTACTTCTCAGAGATTTGTTTAATTCGATTTCAAGTTTCTGCTCCGACAAGTAAACATTCCTTCTTCAGTATTAAAGTTATTCCTCTGCGAAATATTCAGTCGACGGTTTTTAACAAGAACGTTAAAATGAGTAAAATTAAGGCACTTTTAAGACATTATTTTGTAAAAGGTTTCAAAGCGACTATCACCGCTCGTGAGATTTGGGAAACGAGTGAGCAAGTGCCTTATCAATCCATCCCGTACAGCTCCGCTTCATAAAGTTCGCGGAGTGAATTAGAGACGTACAAACAGAAGCAATCCTAGTTAAACGAAGAAGAAGAATAAGATTTTTGATTCCCTATGCGTATTCTAGTTCACCAATAGCTTTTAATTTTTTTTTTAAATCCAATTTGCGGTGTAAACTTTTTCGACATTAAAAACATTTCTTAAATATAAGTTAAATGTTACTGAAGTGTTTTAATCATTGAGTGTCATTTCTTGAACCAAATATATAGAAGTTCGGAATCCTGAATTCAGTTTTTACTCGCTTGAAATAAATAGACAGCGCCACATACTACATCAATCATATTTCACTGCGAAATTTTACAATTTTTTGTGTGGACATTAATTTTTTTTCGAAAATACTTTGACATAATACCACAACAGATTAAAATTAGTAAGTCTTGAGCTATACAAGACAAATATTTGGTAAGTAAGTATAAATCTCAATAAATAACTCCCAAAAACATTTTTTATGACAGTCAAAGGCTAAGGACAATTCTTGATAAACCACCATGGAAAATCAAACAGTTAGAGTATATTGCCTCTGAATAATTAATATTTTCCATCCAGACTATTTACTAACATACATGATTTACTGAATAATAAAACGTTCTATCTAGAAATATTTTTAATTAAATAATTAAAAGAATATTATTAAATAATGCGATGGAAAGTTTTAGTTCTTCTTTCATGTCTCAGTTATCTTCTCCTCTTCTTTTGCTATTTGTGGCCGTATGTTGTCCCGAAACAAAATTAATTCCCTTGCCAATATAAGAGCGTCACTAAATTGCTACTAATGACTCTCAGTAGTGACCGCTTAACTAAATTGGAGCAATTTATAATACAGGACGTCCAACTGATCCCATCATATATATAGCAAGATCTTTTTGAAGTTGATATTTATTTTTGGGATACTGCTTGATAGCTCATCAAGGTTAATATACGAGTTAATATTCGATTGATTATCTATCGTACAAGATCCATTTTTCATCACTTACGCAGGAAGTTCTTTTTCTTGAATTTGAGGACCAATGACGCAACAACATTTAAGCACTTACTGTTATGTTCAGTTGTGAGTTGATAGGGAATACAACGACTCTACTTTTGATTTTTCCCTAGTTTATGTAAACGTTTATAAATGATTAGCGATGCTATTTCCAGTTTTTTCTTCTAGCAGTGGTTCCAATTCTTCATCCTTTACTTTTATTTTAGCTAGCCCAGACCTTCTGCATTACTTAAATTTCAATTTCAAATATTATAAAACATATATCGAATGAAAAACAATATTATCTTCCAAAGCCGCAAAAATTATATCCTGAGCTTAAGCAGAATTTTTTTAGCCGAAGGGCCAGCTTCAAATATCGCGTCCCCCCATCGGGATTCTTGGTCCAAAGAATCCCATCTCACTCTCGTAGATGGATCAAAGTTTCCATGATTGTGGTCACTTTGGTTAAAACATTGATTTCATTTCCTTGGTTTTTCTGCTGCATCATCACAATCATGCCGTTTTACAGCACTGCCCTTTTACAGGACATGATAATCAAAGGGATATGCTGTCTTAGATTCGAACGACTTCGTGGCATCATGTTAATCTGATGCCAAAATCAGCCAGATTTCCTGACGTTTATAGAGCTCATTTGAGACACGGTGGTTAGAAGGCTAGGAAATTTGCCTCCACACAGATAGACTTTAGAGGTTTTTAAATACAACACCGTTAAGTGAGAGACCGAGTAGTCTGAAAAGTTAATTTCCTGCCTCAACATAAAGATGGCGACTCTCAAAATTTAAGTTGACGATTTTTCGCAATTAAAAAGAATGAAAATAATCAAAGCAGTAACTGCTTTTTATATTGAGTTATTAAATATTTTTAACAGGCACTTTTGAGGTAACGATAATTATTATGAAGGTTTATATTAAAACCGCTTCTATATAATTAGCACTAAAATATTTATGTTTATTAAAGCATTACAGATTATTTTCTAGGAAATTCAACCAGAGATAGTTAAGAAGATTTTCTTCTTAAGACCACCTTTGCTGATTTAGACGGTAATGGATGTTTTATTAATAGGGTAATTTATATTTTAATCTTCTTAAAGATAATCTGTGATCTGTTTACCTTCAGCAAAGTTTGGTTGAATGTATAAATAAATGTAAATAATTTAAATGTTTTATGTGGAGGATTACATTTTTGAATGAGATTTATCACATAATTATAAGTAATAGAAATGTTGTTGAGTGTTTTATTTAAAATGGTTGTCAAAATTAAAAGGACACCAACAAATTGTATTTAGTAATTAACCTTTAATATGCACCAAGTATTCAGATAATTATATAGTATCATGTCTACTTTGTTCATAAAATGGTTATTTCAATTCAGACAACTACCTAAAAATTGTGGTACCATCAGGCGAATAATATTAATAATTTAATTGTTATTTGATGCGCTCATGAAATTGCACATTTTCTGCAACACGCAAATTTATTTCCCGCAATATGCAGAATTTTCATCAACTCATGACAAGCATCTGCCCTCAGCAGTGACGAACATAACTGGTTAAGACCTAAACACCGAATTACTTTTTTTAGCTTCTCGACGCGTGTTTTACTAACCATGTGAGCATCATCAGAAGATGATTCAATCTAATTGGTTAAGATCTGTTTATTAATTCTACGATTGCTATTTATGTATTCGGAATAACAAATAAAAACAAATATTTATCATTGAAAATGATTTTATCGTTTCTCAAAATATTCTCCGCAATGATTGATATACTTCTGTATACGTTTGAACTAATTTTCATAGCACTTTTTCGATTCCGATTGAGGTATATCCAAAACATCCATTTTGAACGCATCAACCCCGAACCAATCTTCTGGTGTCGAAATTCGTTGACCACGTAGTTTATTTTTCACTGACGGGAACAAAAAGATATCATTGGGTGCCAGACCAGGACAGTACGGCAAATGACCCATCAAGTCGATGTTTTGGCCGGTCTAATATTGAGTTTCAATCAGATGTGTGAGACCTTGCGTTGTCATGCTGAAGAATGATCCTGCGTGGCTGGTTGTTTTTTTTTATTTTTTCAAAGACTTCTGATTGTGTACCATTTAGAATTGACTGTTCTACGATTATCTAATGACGCTGTAGTCACATGCCCATTTATCTCAAAAAGGTAACGATTTGCTTCAAAGTGCTTCTTGAGCGAACAACATTTATTGGGTTTGGCTCATTTTGAAAAACCCATACAGTCAACTGCTGTGTACTTTAGCGCTCATATGCATTAATCCAAGATTCGTCATCTGGGTAAATATTATACACGGGTAAATATTTTGACGTACCACGATTTTTTGAGCATTTCTTTGCACCAATCAATAAGAGCCTTTTTTGAGCGATTGTCAAATTATGCTGAATCCAACGCGCACAAATCTGTTTCACGGCTTTCACGGCTGTTTCACTCTTACGATATGTCACATGATGATCTTGCTTTATCAGTTTGCGCACAGTATCGATGTTTTCTGGCAAAACAACCGATTTTAGATGACCTTCTTTAAATTCATGAGCGAACGATGACCACGATTGAATTCACTAAACCAGTGATCTACAGTGATTTTACAGATGGATTTTTAGATCAATGCACTGTTGTTGAGATAACCCACGTCGAAAGTCGTAGTAAATTATCGCACGAAAATTCTTACAAGTTAATTCAATTTTTTAACTGAGATGAAATTTTCAAGTCACTTACTTCACTTTAACCCAAATAGCGCCCGTATGACAAAACCTTCTGAGAACTTAGTAACAATGTCAAACAGTCAACAATGTTAAACTTTACGATGTATATGTTAGATGGCACCTAGCAACACCATTGTTACCAATTTCGAAAACATAAATAGCAACCGTCTTACAAAGTTTGCTTCCAATTATCTCGATTAGTAGGCTACCAATTTCTCAATGTGTAATATTTTCAATGTTGTGAGTAGCAAGTTTGTTGAGTTCTGCGTAATTTATTGATTTTATATAACTTTGATATTGACTAATTTTTAAAACATTGCATAGGCAGTGCGTAAATAGAGCCAAGAGTTTTTGTTTTGTATGTAGAGAGCTCACCTTTAAATTACCAAAAAAAGGTAATTTCACAGCAATTGTGAAAAGACTAAATTCTGAATTAAATTATTTATTTATTATTATTATCAATTATTTCTTAATTAATGTAGGAGAACAAGACAGGCATGGGCTCTTCATATGTATTGTAAAAATTAATCCGTTGTCTAACATTACTGACAAATTGATTGAAAGCTGCAAACCGTAAAATGCGGTTTGCAATAGCACAGATTTGAAGAGAACCGAAAGATGATGTCAGAGATTGTAATTTTCCAATCACTAATATGGTAGGTATTGCGTCAAAGTCTATACATGCTGTGCAGTATCCTAATCTACTATCAGCTTCCTGTTTCAAAACCATCAGAATCAGCTAATCAGAACCTGAATCAGCTAATTCTTCAAGTGATCATACAGAATTTCTACAAGAAATCCAAAACGATCATTTATTTGACGGTTCTGAGGTGTATAACAGAGCCGTATTTGATTTCACAGCCTGGACTTGATTATTAAGTTTAAGATTTATTTTTATAACTATCAAAATCACATTCGGAAGTTCTAGCATCCAGATCAAGAGGATGGAATGTCCTTGAAGGTGACGTAACCATTACTTCCACCAAGATATTTCTGTAATAGAAAAGCAACAACAGTTTAAGATGAGATTATGATTAATAATGGTAAGTCTATTCCAATAATTTGTTACAGTCCCACAACAACAAAAAATTATGGATGATAAAAAAGTTGGTTATTTCTTTTTTTAAATCAAACTTTTCTTAAAATATTGTAACATCATGTTTTGTTCAAGATCTAAAATAAAGTCAATTTTGTTTAAAAGTGTTACTTCATACAAGAAGAATTAAATATCCTGAATTTTCTTATACTACTATGTACAGGATGACCCAAAAGAGTTCTTTTCAGCGTTATGTCGACATGCTTCAAACTTTTTTCGCTGGTCTTCAAGAATTTGAAGGATATATTTAGGACACTTAATTCCAACAGGACGGAGCCACCTGCCACACTTCCAATCTTTCTTTGCCCGTCGTTCATGGTTTTAACCGACAACATGAATTTCCAAGATTTTTTTATACGAGCTAAAAATAAATTTATTAAAATTGATCAAAATGTTTGTTCTTAATTTCATTTCAAAAAGTTGACAACTCTTCGGACAAGCCTGCACTAGCTTCAAAATTGTTTTGCATAGCCTAAACGTCATTTCAATTATCTTCCATTACTAAACATCAAATCTTTCACAAGGTATTATTAATCTAATCGTTGAAGACGAAGACGTCAATGGACTTCAAAACCTTACCTTACCTTCAACGTGTTCTGTAAACATTTTTTCATCTTTCCATAAGCTTATTTATAAACTCCTTATCGAAACATTTTCAAAATACTTTAACTGTGTTTCGAATAGATTACTTTTTGTAAATTTGTTCTATCTAAAATCCAGTAATACCAAAAATGCTTGTCACTTTTCCTTGAAATTCAGTAAAAATATAGTTTTTTTTAATATCTAGCGAGATGTAAATGAAATACTGCGAGCTTACTTCGCCAAGCAAACTACTTAGAGGACAAGCATTTCAGTGGCGGCTCGTGAAGGAGGGTGTTGGAGCGCCGCCCATCCAACATTTGTCACAGTAAACAAATTTTTTATTTCTGTTCAGTTTCTTTCCTTTAACTCATTTTCCTGGTTCATCACCTGTATAGGGTTTCAATAGCACGAAATGTAAAAAGGAGGAAGGGGAAAGCAAAAAATTCTTCAACAGCATTATTTTCATCTACGCTCTCCCACTTTAAAAACCCACGAGCCGCCACTGATTTAAAGACAAAAATTAGCATTTCATTGTTTTATAATGCTTCTGTTCAGTTCATATATGTTAATCGACAAAAACTACATCATTATGAAACTAGAATGAATTCATTTATATTATGTTTAATATTTCATTTAAACCCGCAGCACGGTACATTATATTATTATATCTGCATATATACTCGTTGCAGCCTGACATTGTGTCAGCCCTCATAATAATATAATTAAATTTAATATTCGCGATTTAGATGGGGCCGCATTGGCACTATCTTACAAGTTCAAGGAAAACCTTATCTTCCATCAGCTTCCTTAGATTGAGTGTTGAGTTGTTGGCGTGTTGACATAATGCCGGTAATTCCATTTTGCCTTTCCTCCTTTGTTCTTCGACTAAAATTCAATTTAGCTAACGTTTCCATTATTTGTAAGATAAATTTTGCGGCTTCTGTATTCTTGAAGGAGCTAGATTTTAAAATAGTTCATCAGTCAAAGCGGCTGATAATGCTGCGTGTAATTAATTAAGGGTAAAAGCGAGACATTTAATTAAGTCCTTGTCGGTATTTTCATTTTAGGTTGAAATGTTTTCTAATGCTTTGTTTTTGGAAAATAACTCATATTTCATAAAGTTAGGAAACTGATTTTGATACTGAAAAATGTTTAAATGAATTATATATATACATATTTTAATCAAATTTTGTACACAAACATCAAGAAATGTTTGCCACTTTTTGGATATATTATCAATTTTTTTCTTGTCGCATGTATTAAATTCAAGTCTAAATTGATTTTTTTAAAATAAAAACTTCTTTAGCTGCGTTGAGCGATTTTCGGTAAAGGCAAAACTTATGGGTTTGCGTCACCGATATTCTAGAGACGTGTTGCGCCAGACTGGCGACGCCAATTGTGTTTTAAATGTATTTTAATGTGTTTTAAATTCAATTATATTTTAGGTAATCATTATATTAATTGTTTAGTTATAGAATCGCTATGCGGTGCAAGAGTGAGTAATTAATATTCTAATATTTTTATGTAGAAAAATGAATATTTTATTTTCGAATATTTTCAATATTGGTATCAATATTTGCGTTGAAAAATTTGGTATTATTTATTTTTCTAATATTTAAACTTTGCAATACACCGTGCAATGTACCGTTCATAGTGGCGTAGGAGTTATCTTACTAGCGTGGTAAAACAGATTTCTAGTTGTTCAATATTATTTTTGTTCCGGATTTTAAAATTAAAAATTCTATAAAATTTGATAATAAATTTAATTTCCCAAAATTATTGTTTATTGTAAATTGTCAGAAATAAAATACGTTTTATTTTTTTTGCAAAATAATTATTTATAAATTTATATCATTCAAATTCACCATTAGAACTTTACTTAAAAAAAAAGTATTCTTATATAATTAGTTTTTCTAAATGTCCATTTTCCATATTTGTTTAGATCCTGGATTCGACGTACAAAAAATTATACATTTTTAAATTATACATTCAAAGAATAATTAATTTAAAAAGTCAAAAAAGCACAGTTATTCCAAAGTTTCAAGTTTTCACTTGTGTCGGCAGTCCCCATGACTGCCTACCTTTTTTTTTTTAACGATGTCAGTATTTGATTTTTTTCTTTGAATTCAACGATGTAAATATATGTTTTTTTTTTTAAATAGATTTTTAAAAATGGCTAAAACGTGTTTCGGTCTCTTTTAGGGTATAAATATAATATAATATATTTTTTATTTAGGAGGCTAAGAAATTACACATGACAGATGAAGTATTTGATTACACTTGACAACTGTTAACGTCAATTTGTGAATGTTAAATTTCTTTTAATTTTTATATGAAATTGATATGTATTTAACTGAAAGAGAAGGAATTGCAATACTAACAATTATTCAATACGGTGACAGAAAACGATCTTATCCTGAAGTTTGTCGAGTATTTAATGAAATAGATCCCAATAAAAACATCACTCAACAAGTCAATAGTCAGCATTAAAAGTCGTCCAAAATTAAGAAGACAAAAAACAGAAACTAATGACGAAAATTCGATGAATGTTTTAATTGATGTAGTATAGTGCAGGTTCCACGGATGAAGCAATATTTTGTTTAAATGGTTATGTTAAAAGATACAACTGTAGATACTGGGTTGATACTAATCCACACTGGATGGAGCAGGTTCATACACAGTATCCTCAAAAGTGAAATGTTTGGATGTGATTTAGTGGCAAGAATACTATAGGGCCTTTTTTTATTGTTGGCAACAGCAGATACGTATTTAGATCTATTAGAAGAAAATATCATCACTGAACTTTTGTGTCTGTTTTCAAATGTAATTATCCAAAACCAGGAAATATGGTTACAGCAAAACGGTGCACCAACACACTATAGCATTAACGTTATAAACATTCTTAACACTACTTTCCCAAACCGATGGATCGGTTAACGGCAAGGTCACTAGACTTGGCACCACTCGATTTTTTTGGTGGAGCTATTTAAAAAGTCGGGTTAGTTAATAGACCAGAAATATCAAAGATCCAGAATAGGCCAGAAAACATCAAAGATCTCAGTCTCTCTTATCTCGTGGGAAAACGCAATTCAAGGCTTCATCCGACGTATCCATTGCTGTCAGAAAGTTAATAGTGGACACTTTGAACACTTTTTGTAAATAGTTTTTTAATAACAAAATATAATTTTGATTTATTTTATTTGTTATTATTATATTATATTTTATTTATTTTTAAATTTATTATTTTTTATTATTATATCTTATTATTTTATTATTTATTATAAACATGTACATTAAAAATTTTACATTAACAATTACAAAATTTCATTAAGAAATCTCAAGGCGCTCTCGAGATATTTGACAGTTTCCATACATAATAGCGACCTTGTATCTATATATATATATATATATATATATATATATATATATATATATATATATATATATATATATATATACATATATATATATATATATATATATATATATATATATATATATATATATATATATATATATATATATATATATATATATACATAGCCGGCCGGCCACAAAAGCGACTGCGCAGGTTATATCGAAGTACTTCGGGAGCATTTGCGGCGCTCGGCAACGCTGTCGGGCGTCCGTTTATTGATTTTTCTACCTCGCGGCCAGAAAGGATTTCCATACTTTTGGAATGTTGCGAGCGTCGTCTCGCGTATTCAGCTCACCTCTTTTCTATTTCAAGGGCTTCTCTAATTGTTCGGACCTTGTAGTTTTCAATATTCGCTATTTCTTTGGCTCATTCAAAATTGATTTTATGTCCTGTATGTAGATGGTGCTGGAACAGAGGGGAAGTGGTTTGTTTGTTTTTTAAGTGGTTTTTATGTTCTTGTATTCTGGCCGATATTCGTCTGTTTGTTTGTCCTGTGTATGCTCTGTTGCAGTGGGAACAAGATATACTATACACCTCATGATTTTCCAGTCTAACTTTGTCCTTGGGGTTTTTTAGGATGTTTGCAACATATTTGTATGGCTTGTAGGCTGTTCTGATCTTATGTTTCCTTAGTAGTCTGCCTATGATTTGTAAACATTACAATATATATACATTTGGTTGATTTGGAAACAACAATTTAGAAACATTATCTACCATCCGCGAAAATATTATATACGGTATATATTTTATATATACGGTACCACGATGGGTCTTTGGAGACGAAAAACTCGACGCAGTCAGTTTTTACTTCTTTAGTTCTGAATTTGGAATTTGGATTAAGAAGGTAGTTCAAAGTCCTTTCGGACCCCCTTCGGATCCCTTCCAAAATTCTTTAATTTTTGAGATGGTCAGGTGTGAAGTGTGTGGTGTTGCATTACCTTGTTGTAGGAGTACTTTTTTTACAATTGATTAAAGCTGTACAAAAGTTGTTTTACAGCCACTAAACACACACCTTTTTGACAAATCTTTCTCGCCTTACTAACGGGAGAGCTGGCATTATTAGAACTGTTGAAATAAACCAATTTTTTATCGGAGATTAACAATCCGTTTAATGCATCACAAATCAGTAAAGTTTTTGATTTTGAGTTTTGCACGCTTCAACCCATCGTTTAGCTGCGACAGTTCATGAAGAATGTTTCTACAGCTTTTTGGCACCATTCCAATGTATCTCAAATGCCGGTTAACTGCGGTGTGGAATACTGCTTATTCCCCTGAAAGTTTATTTTTGCTTGTTTCAGGATCCTCAGCCACAGCTACTCTTAAAACATAGGCATTGAGAGACCGCAGACTACCTGATCTTCTCCGGTCTTCAAAATGTATGTCTTCCTCCTGGAACTTTTCGAACCAGAGCTGAGTGGTGCGGATTAAAGCGGATTAAACCTTCCCCTTCTATTTCGCAAATTTCACCAGTGGCGTTAGTCATTTGAAGCCTTTTTTAAAATAATGTCTTAAATTTGGTCTAATTTCACGAGTATTTAAATCACTTTATCGTTTAAAAAAAATCGATTGAATATTCCGCAATGGCATCACTTTAATATTAAAGAAGAAATGTTTGTTTGTCAGAGCAAAATGTTGAAATTGGATTAAACTTTTGAGGAGCGAATTAAAATTCTTTATTTATAAACAAAGCAAAACACGTAAATAGTTTTGCTACACCCTAGTATATTAAGACAATACGATGCTTTTCATTTATGAGTAGCTCCTCTAGAACATTCCTGTAATATTTTTGGTACCATTGTGTGCACTAATTATTATATAGGTTAATAACTGTTGATTATTTAAACACTTTGTGAGATAAAATATAATTATTATTGACAAACTGTTGTGTCATGTAATAAAACCCGTCTTAGACGGAATGGTATTATTATAATATTAAAATATATTTAATGATTATTTACGCCAGGGCATACTCTTTATGCATATTTCTGCATTTTCTTTCGGTCGGTGTATAATGATGTCGAAACACGTATATATTTTTTGATAAGTTGTCACTGGTTAGTGACCAGTTCCTTCTCTAGTTGTCTTTTCATCAGACCCCACATGTTTTATATTCCTCCGATGATTTTATTTTTTTTTATTCTATTTAATTTTTATATTCCAATCAATTACCGGTCAAGGCAAAATCTTGATATTCCTATCGGTTAGAATACCGGACATGAACTCATGAATTTATGACATGGAGCCAAATCTCCATAAATCACTATAAGGGAATCTGAAAGCAACAAACCACTTCCCAAAAACCATTTCTATTAGACTTGCTTCATTATATTCTTGATGATATAGAGACGCTCCGAATTACGGATATCACAGACTACTCCATTACGCTTATTGGGTGTTTCAGTACCAGTCAGAGTGGACTTTTTCTTCCGAAGCGTTTTTCAAAATTATCAAGAAAGGCCAGTTAAGTTACGTTTTTTAGCCAGGTTTTCTAAGCTGTTCTTTTGGAAACATTGATCACTTCATCATTAATCAAAGTCTGAAGAAGAGAGATATTCTTCTATCTATTTTCGAGGCAGATGTCCTCACAACTCGTATCGACGTCCTTATAACGGTACAACTAGCCTAGCTAGTCATCAGTTTTCATTATTTTTCAAGTTCAGGTATTTATCCAAATGGGCGTGATTTTGGTGTCATTAAGTCATTTTAGTACTTTTCACAGAACCATAAAGATACTACTTAGCTGAGTATAGTATATAGTATACAAATAATAGTTCATAACCTGAAAAAAACATTTGCAAAAGCAATTGCCTGCTTTGTCAATTTTTTACAATCGCATACTGAAACATATATCCGTTTTTGTAATCAAGATGTGCTGTACAGTCAGTATATTTTTAGTCTAAATCAAATCTATAGAATTTTTGAATAAGAGTGTCAGTCAAAAACTGCTGTGCTCGGTACATTGTGTCTAACAGTTCTGGCCTTAGACGAAATACTCAAGCCACCATTGAAAATATACCAGGCGATGTAAAAGAGTAATCGAAAATTGGGTCTCCAGAATGCATTCCACCAGACGAAGTCGAGGGGGACAGTTGAACGACATTAATTTCAAAACAGAATTCCATTATTTGTTCTTCAATATAATAAAAAATACTGGATTATCACTTGTAGTTATCATTATGCCTTACTTTACACTTCTGATACTCTTATTGAACAACCCAACATATATACTGAGTGTCGCACTGTTTTTGTTTCCCAACATATAAGAACAAAATAGACTGACATTAAAATTATTACATTATTAAATTACATTTTTGTCACAAACTAACTATTTTTAATATTTAATAGTGCCGAGATTCTCCCCTAAACTTTTAAAAATAATATGAAATTTGCCGCATAAAATCAGAAATGAATATTCGCTTTCATGAAGACTACAGTGGCGGAAAAAAGTTTTTTTACAGAAAATTGCTTTTATTTAAACTGTATGCATAATGTATACCTTAACATTATGCAAATAGCTTATATTAAGGATTTTTAGAGAAACAACCCGTCGGATTTTATAAAAATATATTTTTGGGAATTAAATTGGATTAGAAAGTTTCGTTGAAATTTATCTTGTATGCTAATCTTTTAAATTGGTACAATGTTCATTCTAAACTGAGACTCTTAAAATATTTTGTTATTTTATGGGGTCCTCCAACAAGGAGTTTTGTTTGACAGTCCAATTCATGAATAACAACTGTGTTTTTTTAATACATTGTATACAATTTGTTTTATTTTACTACAAGATTTGTCGCTCTGAGAAAATGCTTTTGTTTGCCTTTAGTAATGATGCAAAATATATTTTAAATGGATAAGTAAACAAACAAAATTGCCATAAATGAGATAAAGAAAATCAAAGAAAGATTATTAAGCTACATGGCATCACTAAGTCACTAGTTCATCATCATAACCGTTCAAACCCTCGGGATTATGTTGATTGAAAGCTTGAATTCTTCAGGGTGATTTTTTAATCCTGTAAAAGAGGTGGATTACTCTTCTTCTCATCATCGTCACAGTTTTTTTATGTATTCTAGCCCGTTTGGTTATGCCCTTATATTCTTTCCTGTTTCTGCATTCCATTCTTCAGTTTGGAATACCTAGTGTTTTGCATCCTTTCCCACCTTGTCTAACAATCTCCCTCTCGGCCTCCCCCTTCTACTTATCTTCAATGGGTCCCATTTTAATACTCATTAAATTATTTCTGTGGGTGACCTTCTCATTATGAAACCTGTCCATTCCAGCCTTCTTACTTTTATGTATCTGGCTATTTTCTCACCTCCTAATTCTTCCTTTATTTCGTTTTTTTAAGTTTCCTTTTTCCATCTTTTATTATATCTGGTTCAAGTATTTTTCTCATAATTTTTCTTTCCAGTATTTTATAGGTTTTCTTCTTTCTTATTTATGTTGGCTGAGTATACTGTATATGTATTAACTGATCTTATTAGTATCTCATACAGTTTGACAGCTGAGCAGCAGACAGCAGTTAGTAAAAATTGAGCACTACCCAATAAGCATTAAACAAAATTTAAAAAATAATGAAAGTTTAGCTAGTAAAGTTCGCAAATTTCGTTCAAAATATGGTCGGAATATTGATTTAACTTCGTCAACTGTTAGAGAGTTATAAAAAAATTCAGGGAGACCGGATCAATTCGGGACGCTAAACACACTGGCCGTCCAATAACAAACCGTACAAATGATAATATCGAAGCGGTGCGTGAGAGTGTTGGTGAAAGTGCAGGAATATCAATTCGGTATCGTGGATAAGAATTATCAATTACCAATTCAAGACGCTTTCTACAGCATATACTCACTAAAGATCTGCGTCTCCATGCTTACAAAGTTCAATTGTCAACGGAAATGCAGCCTAGTGACCATGCACAGTGAAGAGAGTTTCTTGAATGGATTATTGAACAACATAAAGTGAATGCTCATGTGATTGCCGAAAAACAATGCACGAAAAACGTGGCACTGTTTGGTGCGGATTTTGGGCTGGAGGCATCATTGGACCATACTTTTTCGAAAATGAGACTGGCCAAGCAGTAACTGTTACTGGTGCTCGATATCGCGATATGATAACCGAGTAATTTCTGCCTAAAATGGATGATATTGATGTGGACGACATGTGGTATTAACAACACGGCGCGACATGCCATTCAGGCCGTGAAAAAATCCAATTACTGCATGAGATATTTCCAGGTCGTGTACTCTCTCATTTCGGTGATCAGAATTAGCCCCCAAGATCATGTGATTTAACACCATACCATACATAACCCTCTAATTAAAATCTATCTAAACCCTCTAATTAAATATATATATATATATATATATATATATATATATATATATATATATATATATATATATATATATATATATATATATATATATATATATATATATATATGTGTGTGTGTAGTAGTAGTATTAATACATATATATTATTCCTATTCTGAACGTGCCCTCCCACTCTCATGTATTTTGTTTTTTCTTTATTGATTTTTAATCCAAACTTTCTGGCTTCTCTATCTAGTCGTTCTACTGCGTTTATTAAGTTTCCTTTGACTTGGCTATTACATCGAGGTCATTTGCTTACGCAATTAAGTGGATGTCATTTGTTATTATGTTTTTATTATTCCGGTTTGCCTTCCTTAAAATAGCTTCCAGTATCAGGTTAAAAATCATTGGGGATATTGGGTCTTCCTGTTTCACTCCTTTATTTATGTTGAATGCCTTTGTAATCATTCCTTCAAATATTACTTTGCTCTTAGTATTCTTCCATGTGATTTTCAATAATTCTTATCAATTTCTTAGGTATTTCAAATATTATTAGTTCATTTAACATTCTTGGTCTGATTAACTAGTTAAAGGCATTTCTAAAGTCTACGAAAACAATATGCATTGCCTTATTATATTCCGATGATTTCTGTATGATTTGTTCAATGATGTGAATTGTATTTATTGTTGACCTACCAGGTCTAAAACTATCTCGGCAGTGTCCGAATATTCTTTCTGCGTATACCTTGAATTTACTATTAATAATATTTGCACGGATTTTGTAGGTTATATTTAATAGTGTAGTTTTGGCCTCTAGTTTTTTCATATTTCTTTATCACCTTTTTTATGAATTGATACATTTCTCTGGAATTTTATACTCTGTCAAAGCCTGCAATAGTAGTTGGTATTTATTTCTATGTAGTAGAGCCCTCTATATTTAAAAGTTCTGCTGGTATTCTGTCCACTTTTGCTGCTTTGCCATTTCGCATAGGTATAGTGATCGTGCCAAATAAAATAATTAAAATAAACGGCAAAGAAAAAAATTAAGTAACATATCGCACAGAAGAAGATATTCAGTAAATCACAACTTTGTATAGTTTAATTTCAGATCACGCCATTTAGGTCATCGGTATTTTGAATCATAATACTTTTTTGAAAATTAGATTAGCAGCTCGATTAATGTCAAGCGATTTTATCGAAAGAATGTTATTTGTAAAACACAAAGGGAGATTTGAGCAAAACAGATATTTGAGCGAAAATATTTTGAAAATCTATAGGGAATATTTTGAAAATCTATATAAAAAAAAATTCGCGTAATATTAAAATTACTAAAACTGCGGTAACACGACCGTCAGTGAGCCTTGACCTCCTTCAACGAACCTTGACCTCCTTGACCTCCTTCAACTTCCTTCAATCGAATGAATTTCCAGCAGCCCCTTGCCATTATTTAGTAAGCAAAAGTTCTTCAGATCGATAACAAGATATCTTAGAATATACTGCAGGGAGTAAATAGTTTTATTATCCTTTATAATAGGATTTCTCATAACTCCTGTGATGTTGTCATCGCTGATTATACATTCCTGATCTCTTCTTGGATTGATTTTTTCGATCGCCTATGTATTATCTATATTTATTTCTTCAATATTAATCATATTCAATATATAATTCAATATTAATATTTATATATTCAAACTTCAATATTGTCATCGCTGATTATACATTCCTGATCTCTTCTTGGATTGGTTTTTTTCGATCGCCTATGTATTATCTATATTTATTTCTAACCCGGTGCTTTTGCCTTTTTCGATTATTTTAACATAAGTATCTCTTAATTATGTGTTCGATCATGTTAATATGTTAGGTCATCAGAATATCTTGCTAACAACTGTTTTTTCCTGTATAATACGATTCTGTTTACGTCATTTACACCTATTTCGCTGATAATTTTTGTTCAATACTATGTTAAACCCGACTGGTGTCAATTCATCTCTTTGTTGTAAACCTTTTCCGCTTTCAACTTTACCAACTTTACCAATGCGTGTTGTACTACTGTCTTAGAGTTAAATATTTAACAAGCTTAGCTGGTATTCACATTTTCTCCATGACCTCATATGGTTCTTTGTACGCGGTCGCAGGCCTGTCTGAAGGCTATAAACCTCAGGAAAAAAGGAGTTTCAAATTATGTTGTTTTCTCCATTATTTAACAAACGATGGACGACTGATTCACTATTGAATATCCTCTTCTAAACCTAGATCGATATTCGCTCATTCCTTCTTCAATATATGGTACTATTATCTGCCTTACTATGTTTGTTAGATCCTCATAATTTGTTTTGAGCAACGATAGTTTTCATTTCAGCTTATCTCCTTTCTTATAAATCCGCCATATTACCATCTGCTGTCACTCTGTAACTATCTGCTCGCTATTTTATCTGGGTTGCTACAGGGTCTATTTAAATACAATAAAACTATAACTATTAGTACTATGCCAGGAGTAATTGCACCCGTAATACAAACAATCGTAATGTGGTCTAAGGTACAACATATTCCGCATCTCAATTTTTCTTCTACGTTCCACATCGAACTTTTCTATGCCTATTGTTATAATAAATATTAAAACAAATAGAATATTACACTTTTCTTCTAATATTACACTGTTCGTCATTCTAGACCATCCATAATTGTAATCACGCTATACTCCAAAGCTGATCCCTTCTTCATTGATCTTTTAGATTCACTCCCCTTGCATAAATTGAGAGTCTCATACCATCATCTATATTGTAATTACTTTTTGGCATTTTTTTGCCTTAAATTTTACCTTTCGGATTTTTTTTCTGCAAACGGAAAAACCATAAATTTTCAATTATTTAATAATAAGTAACACAAAATCTGAATGAAGGAAATTTACTATTATAAAACAAATCACCATCAGAAAATGATTCAATCTGAATTTGAATTCAATTTAAATATTTATGGAATATAGTTCAATTCAGTTACATTGAAATATCTCTTGATTATGCAGATATGGTTAGCGAAATTCGGGTGAAAATGTTTACAAAAAGTGATACAATGTTTAGTGATAAATCTTTTTGAGTTTAGTGTTAATAGAAGAATTAAGAACAACATTTAATTCTTTTCTAATTCTTATATTTTGAAATTTTTGAATGAAACACTAACATCAAAGAAATTTGCCACCAAATACTAATTAACTGGTTTTTAATTTGTCCAAAAAAATCTCGAAATTTCTATGATTTTATATTTTTTATAAGATTTTTTAAAACTGATACTTAAATATATCTAATCTAATTGTACTATAAACAATATATAATTAACAAGTATTTAATTATATATAGTGGCATATGCGAATGATATTGCAATAATTGCTAGATAGAATTAAAGCAGGTAAGAGAAATAATCAACCGCGAGTCTAAGAAAATAGGGCTAGAAATGAATAAGCAGAAAACTATATATACGGCCACAGAATATTGGGTTCGGAAGCTATAAATTCAATGAAGTGGAAACATTTAAATATCTGGGAGTCATAAACGATAGAAAAAAAATGAGGGGCTTAACATAGATGAAAAGATAAAGAGAGTATATTGAGCATTCCATAGCAAAAAAAAATAACTGAAAAGAAAAGGAATAAACTAGGGATATACAAAAAAATAATAAAATCAATAGTAACATATGCCGCAGAAATGATAACAGTCCCAGCAAAACAGGCATCCCTGGACATTAGTATGACAAGTAGTAAAGGCTCACGTCTATTGTTAGTATATGGTCGATTGCTCTAATCTTGAATCTAATGCGTATGAACCCGAAAGTAAACAGCAGTCGACTGTATGAGACTTTCAAAATGACCCTAACACAACAAAAGTTGTTCGAACAAATGGTCGCCTGTTTTTTTTTGGGATAAATGGCCACAGAGCCACTATAGAATCGTAGAATGGTAAATTCTAAAATTCTAAAACATAACCATTTGTTTATCAGTAAATAAATAAGGAAAAACAACCAGCGACGTAGAATCATTCTTCACCATGACAACATGAGCTCTCACACATCGGACAATTCAATATTTGACCAATCAAAACATCGAATTGATGGGTCATCTGCCATACAGTCCTGATTTTGGCACCCAATGATTTCTTTTTCTTCCCCTCCGTGAAGAATAAACCACATGGCCAACGATTTTCGATGCCAGAAGACGCGGTTAATGCGTTCAAAATACATGTTTTGGAGATACCTTAATCAGAATGGAAAAAGTGTTATGAAAATTGGTTCAAACGTATACAAAAATATATCGATCATCGCGGAAAATATTTTCAAAAACAATAAAACCATTTTCAATGATAAATATTTGTTTTTATTTATTATTCCGTATTTATAAATAGCAACCCTCTTAATCATATAATATAATCATATGAAGAAATATCACCAATCTTATATATAAGAATTTAAAAAAGTCGTTAGGTCAGAAAATCTCTCAAAAAAACCTTTTCAATCATACCGAAACAAACTTTTTCTAATATAACTTTTTATCTTATTGAATTTGCGGTGACTATAATAAATTGGTGATTTATCCAAAGTTGACAAAATAACTTTTCCCGCCAGTTTACGCTGAGAGTCATCATATTAACGTAGTTTGCTTTTGGTTTAAAAGCCTCCATTTTCGATAAACTTTGTTAACTGTTGGGGAAAAAAAAGGATGAATTTAAATTTTGCCTTAACGTGAAACTCTTAAAATGTATATTTTTAATACATTGAAAGATTATCAACTATGTTAAAGTCCGATTTCAACTTAATGATTGATGATATATAAGCAATGCATTATAATATTTAATGCCAAGAGAGTTTGCGATAGGCTGTTTGTGTGTTTATGGCAGAAGTTTATCAATTTTAAGATATGGTGATTTGATTTGCTAGAAAAATTATTTCGCAACTTCAATTTTGTCATCGGCGATTAATCAGTTCGCTTCTTATATTGGTTCGTTTTCACCATCACCTTTTTGTCTAGATTTGTTTGTAGGCCGGCTCTTTTGCCTTCCACCTTTATTTCATCATATGACTTCCATAATAATTTTAGTCGTTTTATCATGTGATCATGATCATTAATTTAATAATCGTTTTGATCGTATTAATGTGTTATCCTACGATCTTCTTTTCTATATTTATCATTGTTCCATTTACGTCTATATTTGTTTCGCTGATGATTTTGTTTAGTACTATGTTAAGTAAACGATGCTACAAACACCCTGCGACGTTGGACGCTTAATGGTCGAACTACTAAGTACTCAAGCGTCCAACGTTTGTGTTGGAATATGTTCGGACTGTTGTTGGTCTTTTGACCCGATCCGCTTCAAAGGGATTTTTTCACTGGACGGTACACTTGGAAGACATTTAGTACACTGCTACACGATTCGTCTAAACCAATGAAATAGTTTTATCAGTTTTTGTTTATAAATTATCATCACTGGCTTGTGTTTTGACAGATATGTGTTTTTATTACTTTTATATATTAATTATGCATATATTTTAAATAATAATTATTAAAAAGCATTAAAGGAAAATTAGGTACCTACTGTTTTGTAGGTCAACAAAACAGTAAAGTTTATTGAAAACTTGAATAGATAAGTTTGTTTCAAACATTTGATTTTTTTGTTTATTTAAATAAACAATAATAAAATTACTTATAAAAGTAAATTATTATAAAATTATGTTAGTTGTTAAAATTTGTTACTTTACTGTTGGAATGGATAACTTATCAATTGATAAAATGGAATGGACACACAAGTTAATTCTTGAATTTATCCAATGGTATTAATCGTACCCTGTACTCTCGAATCATGAAGATAAAAATTATAAATATCGCAACGATACCATCCACCACCGCTTTGAACGACTTTTATCTTTATTTTTTTCAAGTAATATTTTGCAGCAAGACAACAAAATTACTGTTGCGGCAGCACCAATAACATACTCATCATTCTCCATTTTTTAAATAATTTCAATGTAAATAAATAATTTTGATTGAACTTTTAATTAAAAAGTTTTAATTCCACAAAAAATTTAACCATCATTGGAATCAAATGTATTGGATTCAACATTCGTTCCACCATGTAGCAGGGCACTTGCCATATCAGTCGTCGAATATTTTACTCAAACGTTGGAGGCGAACATTTCAGTCCAACGTGCATCGTGTGACATCGACTTTAAACAGAACTGGTGCCAATCCCTATCCCTCTCGCGAACCTTCGCCAATTTCAAATTTTACCGTGGTCTATTGTTGGAACAATAATTTAAAATGGACAAAAAAAAGTGGCACACTCACTAAACATATTTGAATCGATCTGAAAATATTTTCAGTGCTAAAGTACACATTGAACGCCTAAGCCGATACACATTTTGCTTGTTTACCTTTTTGTTTCTATATACAGTTAAACTGTGCATTTTTTAATAAAGTCGGATGATACTCGATTAACTATCGAGAACATCACAACTAATGTGTCTAGGTTTTCGTTTAGATAGTCACGACCCAGACCATGAAAAGTCTGACGCCTTTGGGGTGAAACGCGATAATCACTATAGGAATTATGGCATGGTGGGCTTTAGGATGATCTTGAAAATGACCTTGAAAATAAACAATGTTATACTTAACATGCGTACGTTGAAAATTTGTTTGCCTAGAAGCATTAGGATTATCAAATAACCAAAAATGAGTATTCTTGAAATTGTTAATTCGATTTCGGGTGAATAAAGCCTCGTCCATAACCAAAATGTTTCTGGTAAAGTTTTGATTCACCTCATGTTGGTGTAAGAGCCATCGCAGAACTGAACTCTGTTGGGGTGGCCTTGTGGCTCTAAGGCTTCAACTCGTCGCACATGGAATGGGTACAACCGATTTTCCCGCAATATTGTTTTTTTTTGTTCACTTCAACTGACCGTGCTATAATATTTCTCGAGTACTTATTGGGTCTTCTTCGACAAGATTCAAAATTTGTTCCTCCCGTTACACGTTTCCAGGTAATATCGGTTTTCCAGCGTGCCCTCCATGATGCATGCTGAAATTACCCGTGCTCTCTTTGCACAACCCGAATAAATGATTTCGTCAATGGGTGAACCCGAAAAGGGAAATGTATAGCTGAGATGCAACATTAGCATTTTAAAGGCACCCTTCATAAAATAACAGTATGTCAACTAATTCACTATTCTCATATAAGTGGGCCATTTTATATCTGCAAAACTCACGGTAGACACTACGTTAAAACTAACAATAAAATACAAGATAAGAAAATAAAAGGAATGCATAATTCACAAAACAACGATAAACATTAGTTGTCTTCTGTTCGTTTCAAATTTGTGGACGATAGATTAAATTTGTTAAAGACTGTAGCGGTTTTACTTTAGATATATTTAAAAAATGAAATTAGAAAAAAAGATACATATATATATATATATATATATATATATATATATATATATATATATATATATATATATATATATATATATATATATATATATATATATAAAACATATTAAAACACTTGGAATTTGTTTCACAATAAATATTGTAAAACAAATACCAAGTATATTAATTATTATAATTGTTACCATGTTTCACCAAGTGCCAACCGCACAATCAATCAAAACTAAACAAATTTATAGTTGAAAAAATTACTTTATTCTACCGTATATTCTACCTGAAGCTCGATAAATTTTTTCCAGCGGTTCTCCAATTCATTTATTCCATCTCGGAAGTGATTTTGTAAACGTCCTTCAAAATACTCATCTACGGCTGCTATAATTTCTTCATTTGATGAAGAACGCTTGCCACGTAGGATTTTTTGAGGTTTGGGAACAGATGAAAGTCAGAGGGGGGCAGATCTGAAGAATATGGTAGATGCTCCAAGAATTCGTAGTGTAACTCCATAAATTTGATCATTGCAAGAACACCTTTGTGGGCTGGTGCATTGTCTTAATGAAAAATTATTTTTTTTTCTTTGCTAAATCAAACCTTTTCTCATACATTTTTATATCCTATTGATCCAAAAGGTTTGAGTAATTCTGTCCGGTTCTTGTTTTACTGGTTTGAAGGTAATCAATTAACAAAATGCCTTTTGCATTTCAAAAAATTGATGTCATAACCTTTTTGGCCGATTGTGACTACTTTCACTACTGCGGAGCTGAACAACCGGATTTAGTCCGCATTGCGGTTTATTATTACAGTTCAGGAATAGTGGTAAACCCAAGTCTCATCCATAGCTACAAAACGATTTTTAAAATATATTTAATTCTTTTGAAGAAGATCCAAATGTTGGTTAGAAAGTTTTACTCGAAGTTGTTTTTGATCAGAATTTAACAAATGGGGCATCTATCTTTTACATAGCTTTCTCAAGTATATATATACATATATATATATATATATATATATATATATATATATATATATATATATATATATATATTTATATCTCTATATATAGCTCTAGATTACACCAGCTGGTCTCTAAGTCCCTATACTTATATATTAGAGGTTATTACCTCTATTCTGACAATAGTGAAAAGAAGTATGTATATATATATATATATATATATATATATATATATATATATATATATATATATATATATATATATATATATATATATATATATATGTATATATATATATATATATATATATATATATATATATATATATATATGTATGTATATAATAATCTTTTGTGTAAGTTATATTCTAAAAAGCCGTAACAATTTATCAATCCAACATAGACCAATATTTCTGTTCGACACGCAAAACGGAAATTCGAAATTTACGTTCTGTTTTTCCAGTCTGGGGAAACTCTAGCTGCAGTTAACTAATGCATCTTGTTTTCTCAGCTGCCACTGTAGCAATTAACGCAATTTATTATGCAAAATAGAAAGGCAAGCGGATTCCTTCGCCATCCGAACTCTAAAAATACAAAACGAAAATTTTATCCCAGTTTCTCACGTCGAAGGTTTTATTAGCTCAGAGATATTCTCATTCGTTATCATTGTTTGCTTTCATATAATATAAAACGTTTCGTTTTAATTCACCTAGGTTTCAGCTTTATGGTGTTGTTGCGGTGAAAACTGGAGTGCAGTATAAGAGAAAGGAAATTTGTTGCGATGTAAATTTACAAGGAAGTGTAAGGTACTTTTGTATGAAACTTACAAAGAACTAAGTTCATTTAAATGGATGATTAGGATAAGAATACCTTTTGAACTTTACAATGTATCTCGATTGAGCATAAAAGTACCTTATTCTTTAGGAAATACATTTCTGTACTTCACTTATCTATATAAAGTCCGCTTCAAGATATTTCGTTGCCCTTCGGCAAAATGTTAATTGCCCCAATAAATCTTAATAAAAATGTTCCTAGTTTATTAAAAGAGCTATAGCTGGAGTGGGTTAACTCTTAAATAATTGTGGAAAAAATAAAATATTGTTAAATTATGATTAAATTATTATTATTATTGTTATGTATGACGAAAACATTGTTAATTGGTTTGTGTATTTTGAATTTATTGGTATAATAAAAATAAATAAATAAATCAATTTATCTGTTAGTAGAATAAAAATTATAACTTAAATTTAATTATACCTTTAATTCGGTTTCGCTCTCACTGTCACTTTGATCTACATTAATAATAAGTTGTTCTACATTATTAGTAAATGATATATAGGAATCTTCTATTTTAATAACATGGTAAATCAAATTTATACAACTTTCTTTGGGAATACTAGGTTAGAATATATTTTTTAGCGTGTTGCAACCTTAAGGTTTAGTACTGTTCAAGGTTGTACTATTTCACAAAAAGTGAAAAGCAATGATGTTTTAAAATCATCTAGAAAGCGTAGTTTTACTAAATGGGTTACCAACACTGCAACTTTGGTAACTTTGGAAGTTCTATTCGAGACACCATTTATATCATGTATGAACACAGTAAGTATTCGTAACCTAAAAATTAACTCAGATAGCTGATACTTGATGGAAATTCATTTTAAATAAATAAGCAATACAATTTTAAATATAATGAAAATTTTTAGATATTAATATTTGCTTATTTAATTGCAGATAAGACAGTGGCACAGCAGATTGCAGTTCAATTTTCATTTTCCGAACAGCGTGTAACTTTCAATTCCTTACATGAGCAAACAAATAAGGAACAACTCATTGTGCAACATATTAAAATAAGTAGGTTTTAAATTGAAAAAAGATGATCCAAGACAAGGGCTTACGAAGCTTCCCAATGTTGCCCTAAAACTTATAGATTTTTGAGAGGTTATATGAAAGAAAGAAAAATAGCTTTGATTAAGAAAAAAAGAATCAGTATAAGTGCATGCAGATATTTCATTGTTTTTTCTATTTTAAACTTGCATATTATATATTAATAAATGTCATTACTGATTATATAATCTTTTTATTTTAATAACCATTCAGATATTAAAAAATGCCCATGGTTTTTGTACGAAGTATTTTATATATGCTGAATCTATCTAAAGGTACTAAATGGACAACACTTGTAAGACTTTCAATATTTATTATAATTTTGTTAGTTACTTTGTAGTTTGCATTTAATTTATTGTAAAAATTGTAAAAATTATTCGCTACAGTAAGGTTATGATGTTTAATTGTATGCCACAACAGGGCAGCCGAAATATTGATCACGTGCTTAATGACGTCCAACACTTTTAATTTTGTACAAGCTATATATAGGGTGGCGCAGAGGAAATATATGTTTTTCATCTAAGTATAACATTGTTTATTTTCAAGATCATTTTTTTTGTAATTACAGCTAACTGATGTAATTATAGTATACTTTTAAATTAGTGGTGGAACATAATGTCAATCAAATATCGCCCTTTTTTGCGGCCACATCTGCAATCTCTCTTGAAAGTTGCATCACTCTTAAAATCATTTTTCTGGTACTCTCGCTATTATTAGATTAGACGAATAGCAACTTTCAGTTCTTCTATCGTGCATAGTTTGTTAGCGTATACTCCAGACCTAAGATAACCCCACAAAAAATGTCGCAAATACAAATCTGGAATACGTGGCAGCCCAGAAACATCGCCGAAACGGAAAATTACATGTTGAGGAAACATTTTGCTAACACATTACGTTAATGCTCTCGCGGTGTGACCGTCTTGTTGGAACCACAGTTCTTTAATGTTTACTTGTCGCCGTTGAAGCTGTAACAGAAAATATTGTAACATGTTAACAGAACGTGCCGAACTCACTGTTACTGTTCTTTCCTCCTCTTCAAAAAAGTAAGGACCAACATTTGGAAATTCCGCAACACATTGTCACATTTTCACTATGGAGAGGACTTTGGTGCAGCTCTTGTCGATTCTCTGCCACCCAGTACCTACAGTTCTGCTTGTCTACATATCCATTAAAATGAAAAGTGTTTCGTCACTGGCCATTAACACGGCATCAGGGTCATCAGCAAAAATCTCGCGCATTCTCTTATAAAACTGTATGCACTGTGCAAAATTTTTTTCGTTCAGAAGTCATTCACAATCATTATTTAGTAGGGATGAATTTTCAAGTTGTCATGCAGAATGCATTGTAGCGATCAACGAGACATATTCAGAGCAAAAGCTTTGCGCCTAGTGGAACGCTGAGGACCAGCAAGAACCGCCCTTCTCACTGTTTCAACAGTGGCACTGTTGAACAATAGTTCAACAAAAACTTTTCAACAGTTCAACCGAACAATAGTTTTTTGTCTGGTATCCGAAAAGCACGAAAAAAACCTGATGGTTTCATCTTCATGACAGATCCGGTAGTTCGAAATGCTTCAACCCACCGGAGTATGGTCTTTCGATCTGAAATTGGCCCTCGGCGTTCAACGTTGAACTGTCGACACAAAAGACGTTGCACGGTACCTACAGAATCAGTGTGTGACCTATTATTTTCTCCTTTGAGAACAAAATTAGAAAATACAGATCACAGCGACGGCAGCTGTTCGCCGGGAGCACCGGGAAGCAGGTCCAGGACAGAATGAAGCTGCGATACAAAATGAGCGCCACCTGGTTCGTTAATTTAGCTGATATTTAGAAAGAACTCTGGAACCGGGAAGGGGTCTAACCTAAATAAAACTGTTTAGTAGATTTTACACATGTATTTCACAAAAAAAAACACACTAAAAAAAAACGACACAAAGCACATTAAAAAAATGGAAAAAGTAAAACTATCAAATCAGGACACAGGAAGGTTTAGGGAAGGTGGTTCTCTAAACCTTACCGTGAAAGAAATCAAAAATGAAACACATCGCTTTCCATTACACCAGCTGGTTTCTAAGTCCCTATACTTATATATTAGAGGTTATTACCTCTATTCTGACAATAGTAAAAAGAAATATCTATAACTCAAGAGGAACCAAACATGGTCAGACGGCAATTAGATAATAAAAAAATAAATGGTAACTGTGATCTTTATCAGTATCAGTGCAGTAGTAGTGTATCAGTGCAGATATAATAAAAATGTGTTTATCTGGCCTTATTTCCTTATGTTCTTCTTCTTGCTTATCCCGTACTGGGTGTCCAAAAACCCTGCGTACGACTACGGGCAATCCGGTATCCCTATGCGGGGGTCCAGAAATAATCTCGATCTGACTAACCGGTTACTGTGCCATGTGGATCCAAAAAGAGTAAGGTTTTCATAATGGTCGGGCTCTGAAATAGGTGGTCTTTTAATGGCCTGGTCTCTGTTGATCGGATTCTCTGCTACCGGGTGGTAAAACCCTCTACAAGAATATCAATAAAATCAACCCAAGCATGACTTGGCCAGCAAACCTACGTACCTCTGTCAGAAGGGTAAGACGCGAAAACGTCCGCTCAGCTGGAGATTTGGAGTTAGACTGTCTTGGCCTTGTCCTAACGATACAGGAGCTCTTTCAGTTAAAACTTCACCCGAAACGAACTTAGTATTCGGGAATCTACAATCTTCCTAATTAATGTTGCAGCACTTGCATTTAGAGTCGGAGAAATGTTTTCTTCTCTAACATTGGATTTTACCTGATGCCACGTATGCTCAATTGGATTAAAAATACATTAATACGGGGGAGGACGTTTGTCCCATATATCCCATATCGGCAGCAATGGCATCACATACATGTTCCTTTTTAATATTAAACGTCTTTAATATTTCTAGAAGATCACATTTTTTATAAGTAATTTCGAAATATATATCGTTTTTCAACATATAGTTCTAAATTTCCAATTTTGTTTTATTTGCATTAGAGATTTTTTTGACTGTTATGATAACTAGCATTGTCCATTACAATTACTCTTTCCTTAGGCATATTGGGCAAAAGGCTATTTATAAACCAATCTTCAAAAAATGCTGCTGTGTTGTCGTCATGGTAGTCCAAAGTAAACAATTTGGAACCCATCCATACTCGGAACCAGCATTTAAAATTGTAATTATTTTTCCCTTGTTCGCTGGTGCTTTGATTTGGCATTTTCTTGATATATCTATCCATCCTATTGCTGGCGTCTCATATGTATCGAACCATGTTTCATTAAGGTAGATAATGGGACTATTTTCCAATCTGTATTTTTTTATAGAGTTTAAGTAGTCAAACCGCCATCGCCGCAATCGTTGTGATTCAATTAATATTTGTCTTTTATTAATGGTCCGATATGTAAAACCCATTTCAGATAATATTCTCCGGAGGCTAGTTCTGCTGCAAAGAATGTTGGTTTCATCTTTCCTTAGTCGCTGTTGCAATGAATGCAATGTAGGCACAGTTTGCTCTTCATATATAGCATAAATTTTGCTTCGAATTAAGTCTTTGTCGCTTTCGTCAACAGATTTGCTTTTACCAGAACCACCAGGATTTTTTAGCTATAATTGGCTTCGTCACAATATATTTAACCGTAGACAATGGAGTTTTCGATAATGAATGCGTTTCTGCTGCGGCTGCATTTACATTAAGCCCCCTATTCAATAAAAAATATTTTTATCAATTTGCTTAGCATCGGGCGATAAATGTTTTCTTTTAGAATTAGCACAACCGGAGGCACAATCATCATTATCTTGCCAAGAACGCCTCATTTTTAGCACGTTTTGAAAAACAAAAAATACGATCGAAATTATAGAACTGCGCCGTAACTGCGAACTAGAACGCCGTAACTAGAACTGCGAACTAAACTAAAATATTTCGACTACTAAGCCAGGTATTAAATTAATTTTATCTTTTTACCTGTTATTTTATTAGGCCCGGCCCTGTTTACGTTTCTTGTAACTTTGCCGGGTTTCTTTACGGCAGGGGTTGTAAGAGTTTATTGTAGTTGTTACAAGATATATCGTTGCAGAGTCAACGATATATCTTGAAACACATCTGTATACAGCATGCAAAATTGTTGAGAGCCTGCTGAAATATGCGTACACTTTTGTAAATTTAATCAACGATACTTTACATAATTTTAAACTTTTATAAATCCTTATATTAAAGTATAAGGGCCTATATATATAAATATATATATATATATATATATATATATATATATATATATATATATATATATATATATATATATATATATATATAGAACGCCGTAACTAGAACTGCGAACTAAACTAAAATATTTCGACTACTAAGCCAGGTATTAAATTAATTTTATCTTTTTACCTGTTATTTTATTAGGCCCGGCCCTGTTTACGTTTCTTGTAACTTTGCCGGGTTTCTTTACGGCAGGGGTTGTAAGAGTTTATTGTAGTTTTTACAAGATATATCGTTGCAGAGTCAACGATATATCTTGAAACACATCTGTATACAGCATGCAAAATTGTTGAGAGCCTGCTGAAATATGCGTACACTTTTGTAAATTTAATCAACGATACTTTACATAATTTTAAACTTTTATAAATCCTTATATTAAAGTATAAGGGCCTATATATATATATATATATATATATATATATATATATATATATATATATATATATATATATATATATATATATATATATATATATGTATATATATATATATATATATATATATATATATATATATATATATATATGTATATATATATATATATATATATATATATATATATATATATATATATATATATATATATATATATATATATATATATATATATTAAGATATACTTCCAAGTTACAGGTATAAAGAACTTTGGAGTCACAAAGAACATACATTTTTATTCCATATATGTTCGGTTTATTGGGTATGTATTGACGGAAAATACATCTACCTCTAAATGCTTCTAATTTTTCGTCAACTGTTACGCAATGAAAGGGTGTAAATGCAGTGTACTACATTTAAATTTAGTATAATTACGTACATTTTTCTCAGATCTCAAAAATATCTCGAACTGTTGCCAATCTATCAACAGACTTTTTATCTTCGCAAGTTTTAAGATCATCAAACCGCAAATGTCACAGTAAAAATCGAAATCTTTGTAGAGACATAGTAAGCCGAAATATCTCGATACTAGTGCAATCTACACCGCAAAGATCTTCAGTGATCAAGTGATTGCTTTTCATTACCCCACCCAAAATATAAGAGCTCAAACAATGCTTAAATTTCTAGGATGTCAGTTGTTTTGGCATTGCGTTCTCGAGAATATCAATCTTGAGCAGCCTGGATATGTTTATTTGTAATCTCTACAATAATTTGTAGTACATTTAGAAATACCGCCATATTGACAAAGGAGTTTTTAGTATTTTAACAATCCCCTTTGAACCGGGTAAATGGGTAACTAAATTTTCTGATCGGGTTCTGACATTTTTTGGAAGACAGTATTTCCTCCATTTAGTAGTTTGATTTTTACCTATGAAAAATGGACCAACAGCTTTTTGCAAAACACCCGATTCATTGTCTGAAATATCGTGTGCCACTATCTGCTTCACGTATACCCACTTCATTAGTGTCTTCTTCGTCTTCATAACATTCTTCATCTGAGGATTGGAAACATTGTCCCATTAATTTATGTAGCCGCTCTTGTTCTTTTTTACTGCACGCAATTTTATAAACTTATATGTGTGACGGTGACAACAAAAAATAGCAAAAAGAACATACCTTATCGAAAGAACACAGAAAAATAACTTAATGTTTTGTTAGGTCAGCGATCGCTGCGAATTGTCAGTCTGCAATCTCGAATTATTCACCAAAGCCCGAAACTGCTCTTTGGCCCACTCAATCGCCTACTAATTCCCGGAAGGTATTGAGAAGCGCAACACTTGGAAAGGAGTGCAATGGAAATTATTCTCTAATCAAAAGTGGTGCGGAGCGACAGTCCGCGCACGACTACTAAAATGTTAAAAATAAATGGAGATATACAATATTAAAATAAATTGTTTTAATTTTAACGTCTGGAAGATCTCGTCTGTCTCTTCGGAAACAAACTGCTCTTTGAAGGGTTCAATGAAACTGTACTAATGACTGCAAATCATCTTAGATTACATTGAAGAAAAAGAAGAACTTAGGTTTGAGATTGCATCGACAATTCAGACCATTTACCTAATAATAATATAATCAAACGAAAAAGAAATTTTAATAATTATGGACAAAAAATATTATTAAAACACAAAGTTTGTTGTTTCACAATTAAGACTTCTATAACAGTTAAAATGTTTGTAAAGGGATAATAAACATAAATACATTCTAACTATTTGGAAATAAATATAATGCGTTGTATAAATATAGATAAAATGTATAACTAAAAATATTGTATATGATATAGAATAGTAAATTTGGAGAAGAATGGACGATTTTCGAAGAAAATTTATGAGGGAAGGGAAGAAGCTAATGGAGAGCTAAAATGGATAAGCTATTTGGGACACCGAGCCTATGTCAGAGTATAGAGTTAGTACAAGTTAGACCAACCAGTTACATGTGGAACCATCAAAAGCAGTTCGCATTCAAAATATAGACGAAGAACCGCCTCTTTTAACAGATGTCCGTGAAAAAAGTGACAATGGCCCATCCTGAGGTGGTTTTCGATTCTAGATGACCAACATCGATCCAGTGACGGACAAGAGTTGTTTTCGAAAAAGGACTGTTTGATTATATAGAGCTTAGACGAGTAACTCAGTAAGTTCCAATAGACTTCAACTATCGGAACAGAAGCCTCCCTATAGGTATATAATGGATTAACTGGATTATCTTCTTTGAAAGCAGTTTCAGCCTATCATCCACTCGTTCATAACCGTTTTTTCCCGCACGAGTCGTCGGCACCTCAATGAGCCTGATGTTTGAGCTGCAATCCACAGCCTCTTTAATTAGAGAAATAATTTATATGGTAAGGGGAGTGGCGAAGGGATTCAAGGGATTCCAAGGAATTCAAAGCACTAAGCGAATTCGAAAAAATCAACCAATAAGCAGATAATAGGGAGAGAATGTCTTTAAGAGAATTTCTGTTAGCAAGTGTCTCTGATGGAAGAATACTACTCCAAAGATGTAACCGTTAAAAGACAGAAAAAAAACAAGCAGGATGCCACCAGAACTCTAGGAATGGAGAGAGTCTCTCCCTGGAGAGTCGATAGGCGGGAAAAAGGATTCGTATGACGGGAAAAATATCTGCATCTAAAGTTAAGAGTACAGTATATCAGTAAAGTATCATGACGTCTGAATCTCAAGGGAATCAATGCTGCAGCGCAGTGAAAAGAGAATGATGCTGGTTCTGAAAGTTCCTAGTCTCAACCTGACGAACCTAGTTCCTGACGAACATTGTACACTGTTTCACTGATTCATGGTTATAATGCTGCAAATACAGTGAACGTAACCACTTTACCACTACTCAAAAAACGCAGGGAAAAACGAATCTTGCATTATCATTTACTTCAACTGTATCATTTACATAAATAATGTATAATATTGATTCTTTATGCTTTCATTAGGTATTTAACGAATCGACAGCATGACGTCTGACTTTTGTTTTCGTTATTCAAACATGTACTTGAATCAATTTACATGTATTTTTTACGGAATTGCAATTTTTTTAACGAAATACTTTAATTTAGAGTGTTATTTAGATCATTCTGATAGAATTTTTGTATACGATTCCAAAAATGCGATAGAAATCTGTAAAACTAATTATTATCCTGGTTCGATATAAAGACGCAATACGAAAATCCCAGATTAACGTTGTGTTTTTCCAGACTGACGAAACTGCAGCTGCAGTAAACTAATACATCTTGTTTTCTCAACTGCCAGTGTAGCAATTAACGCAATCTACTATGCAAAATACAAAAGCTCGCGGGCTTCCACACCATTCGTATTAACAATAGAAACGAAAATTTTATGTGTTTCTCACACTAAAGGTTTTATCAGTATAGAGACATTCTCGTTCGTTATCATTGTTTGCTTTGACATAATAGAAAACGGTTCGTTTTAATTTTCCTAGAATTCGGCTTTGTAGCGTTGTTGCGGTGAAAACTGAGGCATATAAGACAAAGAAAGTTTGTTGCGATGTAAATTTACAAGAAAGAAAACAAGTTCGGTACAATGTATGATTATATTTTGTGAACTTAACTAAGTTCCATAGTAAACATATAGCGAGACTGATAATTTAATAATATCTTTGTTAAGGTGGTTGAAGGAAATTGATGTTCCTGAGATGGCCTCCGTCAATAAAGGAAAATGGATATATTGTGGTCAGTGCCTATCTACTCTGTGCGATGTTGTCATAGATCAACAAATTTAAACTTTTTTTAGATAACATTGATTAAAATTGGTGTATATGAAGTATTTTGTAGTCCTAAATTCGAAAATGATAAGCTAATTTCTGTAACATGTACAGTTTTTTGATGGTGGGGAAAAAGGAGACGATATATTTTTACAATCTAATATTTATTTAATATAAACATGTAAAAGGTGTTAGATATATGCAACGACATTACTGAGGATTATATGAATAAAAAATATATTTAATGAGATGTAAAACATCCATAAAAACTTTAACTTTTTCCTCTTGTGTACTGTAGCATCATATTTTTTTAAAAACCGGCAGTAGTCGCCTAACATGGATGGATTCCAGCGTCCCTGGTATATTGCTTTCATCATCCTGAAATCCTGGTGAAACCTCTCTCCTTGTTCATCGTTTACTGCACCCAAATTTTCCGGAAAAAATCTAAATGGGAGTGTAAAAAATGCATTTTTAAGGACATGCGACAAGCTAGTATTTCATATTCTTTCAAGAATTCAACTATGAAGTTTATATAGTTTTCATCTTTCTTGTAACCCAGAAATCCTTTCACTACACTTACAAAATACTTTCAAGCTGCCAATTCATTTTGATTTAATTTTTCTTGAAAACGGAAATCACTTAAAAGCTTGAGGTGCAACAAATATGCCTTCTTTTAGTTTTGCATAACCTTATTTGAGGAAATATTTATTTTAGCTACTCGAAACCAGTAGCTTCTTTGTCCATAGCTCTAATAAAGTTTTCCATTAGTCCAAGCTTAATATGGAGACGCGGAAGAAGCACCTTTTATCTTGATCTCCAATTTGACTCTTAAAATATAAAAGATAGGCTTTTTGACCTCCTCGGATATAGATCTAGCTTGTGGCTAGTGTCACATATATAACAAAACTTATCTGCTTGATTTTTGCAAAATCGACGACTAAAACTCACCATTTTATATAAAATTAATTTAAAAACTTGATTGTACTGTAAACGATACAGAATCAAACTAAACTATAGAAAACAATAAAACTGCCCTTAAAGGTCCGTAGAACACTGTGGAAATACCCCATCTACGGTCTTGCGGTAATTCCTACATTGTCCAGTCCAAAGTAGGTATAAATAATTTCAATTATCCTATGATATAAAGCAGAAACAGATATTTGAAAATGGGTCGTGCTAGGCAATTTCTGTGAAAAGGTATTTTAATAATTACCTAAATGAAATGTAAAAAGAATATTCTCATAAATGTTATAAAAATCATGTCGATCTGTGTGTTTAATATCCATCATGTCATTCTGAATTCGAGAACATCTCGTGTTATTATACGATACGTTTATCAAAAGTGATGATTTGGAGTTAAAACGCAACGATTATTACTCACTACAAGGTCCAAAAATAACGGTATTGTTCAATGCGGAATTTTCGGTCCATTTTTTTAAAGGAGCAACTTGAACGATTCCTCCAACTTGAAGAAGCCATAGAAGCCGTTAGTTCAGCTCTCTACGTAACCATATTTGAAAACTTCTTCAAACCAGAACCCAAGATGAGGAATTATCAGGAGAGATGTGTAATTTCAATCCACTGCTTATATAGTCAGAACTTCCATGAAGGCTGTTCGAGTTGCATTCTTCTCAACTTTTCGCTTTGGCGGTGTCCCCTAGCTTCCTTGGTCTTCGGGCCTTTTGATGTATTATGGGGATACTTAAAAGTAGACGTGTATAAAGGTAAGCCTCGCACCCTGGAATAAATATTAAGATTGGATACAAATTTGCGAGAACGTTTCCAAATGTGTGTTAAACGGTTAAACGGTTCCAAATGTTAAATTCAATTTAAAACCAAACATGTAGTCAGTGCGCCAATATCACGATATGCTTGTTATTTACAGAGAATCTGCTGCTAACCGGATAAGAATTATGCTAGGACTTTTTCAACGAATTCGGGAGGCTTCCATAGACTTAAATGGTCGACATTTTAAAGATCTAATGAAATAAAACAATTAATCATGTGTTTCTTAATGTGACTTGAATCATTTAAAACGTGTTATGATGTTGTGATATGAAGAATTAGTGTTAGTAATTTCAACCTTGTTATTAAACGACATTAAAATGTAAGTTTTTCTTTTTTTGTAAAAAACACTAACCAACATTATGTTGAAACGTATGGAATAAATTGGAATTTGAATTTTTTTAATTTAGGGCCGCGTCAGCAACTGAGGCCATTTGGCAGCCCATAAAGAATGTTTATCGGACAAACTGAATATAATAAATATTGCATATAAAGTGTATAATGAAAGCAGTATGAATTAAAAAATTTATTATTATATTCCAATATATATCAAATGTTAAAATGCAGTAGACCGTAAATAAAAAAACAGCTACAAACAGTCAGATGTAATGCATGGAATAGCTCAATTAAGAGTAGATGAGTAGGTGAAAATTTTAAGGGAAAGAGGAGTTTAAAGATAACAGAAATGGGTTATATCAAAGGAAAGTAGGAAGAGGATCGGAGGAATTCAAAAAGAGAACTGGAGTAATGAGGGGACAAAATAGACGGAAGTTCCCTGGGAAGTCTATGACTTTGTGCAAGAGCAGATAGCGAAGGGCACTCTAGTAAAACGTGACGAATAGAAAGAGGAGCACCACATAAGGTACATACAGACGGAGGTTTGCCACTTATTAGATGACCATGTGAGAAGCGACAGTGCCCGATTCTAAGCCTATTCCATTTTACAAAAAGATAACGGTCGGGAGCTGGAGGGGGACTACATTCGAAAAATTTCGGTTTCACGGTATATAACTTAGAAGCATAACTCAAAGTATCCCAGTCGAATTGAACAATATCTTGAAAAATTAGTGAGATGCAAGAGAAAGCATCCCGGTGATAGAAAAGGGGCAAGATAGGAAGGTTTTCTTTTAGAGCCATTCTGGCGTAATAGTCTGCTCGTTCATTGCCCAATATGTCTGCGTGGCTAGGGATCCAAAGGAATTTTACTACTGACCCTTTAGATTGGGTTTCCTGGATGAGGGAAAGGATGTTAACAACTAGAGGCGAAGGTAGGGGAGAAACAAGAGATTGGAGAGAACTTAAAGAATCAGAGCAGATAAGCCAATTGGAATTTGGACGGGAGAATGTATAAGAAATGGCCTCTCTAATGGCTAAAAGTTCGGTAAAAAGGATACTATTCCAGGTGTGAAGACCAGATGTGAACGAAGGCTGAACTCACTCCATCCACTGACTTGGAGCCATCAGTGTAAATGATGTTATCAGGTCTGAGGTCTTGAATGATTTTAGGGAAGATGGTAGCAGGAGAAGGGAGATCAGAAAAAGATTTGTTATATGGAAGAAGGCTAAAATTAAGGACACAGCGCTGAAATAACCATGTCGGCTTGTGGGGGAAAGTTATTTGGTGACAGTGGGGCAAAGAAACACCAGAGTCAAGAAGAAATTAAAAAGAACCGTACCCAAACTCTTTAATCGTTGAGAAAAAACATGATTGGGGAAATCAAGAGGGCCAAAGAAAGATTGATAAAAGGGAATGAAGGGTCTACATCAAAGACTTCCTGCATATCTTAAAAGAAGGTCCAATCTTCTTATATTAAGTGGTGTAATTTCAGAAATACAATGACGACTGGGGATGGGACTGGTTCTGAACGCTCCTAGAGCTAATCTAAGGGCCGAGTTTTGCACCACATCTATCCGACGGGAGATAACTTGCAGATGCAGACATGTAGGCGATGCAGCCATAGTCAAATTTTGGCTTGATAAGGGATTTGTAAAGGTGGAGAAGCTTGAGGTGGTCACAGCCCCATTTTTGATGGGAGAGCCATTTTAATATGCCAAGGTCCCGAGATGTATGGGATTTAAGAAGCGAAAGATGTTTTTTCCAATTGAGTCTGCTGTCGAAAGTGAGGCCAAGGAATTTTATTGAGTTGACAGAAGGAACAGGAAACTAGATGACCATTTAGTGAGAAAGTTAAGAGTGCGTTGAAGAACTCTCTCACGGGTTCTGGGGCTAGGGGAAGAGTAATAAAGTAGAATATCATCTGCATAGAGTTTAAAGGAAATAGAGTTAGGGAGGAAGGAGCAGCTGCTATTTAGCAATGTTAAATAGGGAAGGACTAAGCACAAACCCTTGTGGAAGTCCATTTTCAAGGGGGAAGGAATCAGATAAGGTATCATTGACACGAACTTGAAAGGATCTAAAAGACATGATGTTGTGGATGTATTTCAGGAAATTACCTCTCACACCCCAAGAATGATGTGTGGCAGCAATATTATAACACTAGACTGTGTCAAAAGCATTGCTAAGATCTAGGGATACTGCTATAAGATGATGTCCCTTAGCGAAGGATAACAAAATATCATTTTCCAAACCCACTAGGTGGTCAATGGTAGATCTGTGAGGTCTAAGACCCAGTTAATTATCATGGATGAGTGAGTGAGATTCAAAAAACCAGGAAAGTCGGAAATGTATCATCCGCTCTAGCAGTTCTCCCAGATGACTAGTAAGAGCAATAGGACGATAACTTAGAGGAGAGGTCCTAGATTTATTGGGTTTGTGGATTGGAATAAGGATAGATTTACACCAGGAAGAAGGAAATGACCCAGTAGACCACAGATCATTGAAGATTTGGAGAAGAGATAATGCTAGATCTGGAAGGTTCGAGATCATGGGGACAAGAATGCCATCTGGCCAAGAAAAGAATGTTTGCAACGACGAATGGCACGAGACAACTCTGTAAGAGAAAACTGGGAGAGAGGCAGAGGCAGAAGACTCATGAAAATTGAGGAGAAATTCAACCTGAATTTTTCTGAGACGAAAAGGGGGACCGAGGTTGTGATCACTGGAGATAAAAGAGTAATGAGTTCCTAGAGAATTAGCTACAAGGGTACGGTCAATGATCCAATTTCCGTCAGCCAGAAGACCATTGATATGGCCGCAGGAATTAGCACGAGGCGATTGACTCTATTCCAAAAGTCCTGGCTAGAGAAGTAATGATTAAGAGAGTTTACAAAAAGCGACCAGGAGTTTCGCTAAGCACGAGTAATTCTACGTTTGGCCAGAGCTCGGAGCCTCTTGAAGGCTATGAGGTTCTCAATTGAAGGGTATCGTTTGAACTTATTGAGAGCTGCTTTACGGGCTTTAATAACAGTACGGCATTCTGAGTTCCACCAAGGAATAGGAGGGCGGGAAAAATGAAAAAAGTTGACAGGGATGGCTAGAACTGCCGACTGATGAATTGCATGAGTGAAGCGTTCAATGTTACCATCACAGTCTCCTTCAACAAATATGGGACATTGAAAGGAGGATCGATAGTATAAAATAAATGATTATAAAAAGAAGACAATGAAATAAATATATATATATATATATATATATATATATATATATATATATATATATATATATATATATATATATATATATATATCAATATATATGAAACAAAAAATAATACCTTATACCATTATATTCTTATTCATGTTTTTGTGAAATCAAAATTATTCAAATTCTAAAAAATAAATCGTTGGTTAAATTTACGAAAGTTATTACCCTAAGACTCTGCAGAACAATTATAAACAGATGTAAATATTTATATATTTATATTTATATATGCATGATATAAAGAATTAAGCAATTGGTATAAAAAACAATAATATTTTCTTTAGAGTAGAAATCGTTAAAAATTTTAGATGTCCAAAAACTACTCTACCAGTGTCAAAACCAAATCTACAGCATAAATGTTAAACCTTAAAGACATTTTTGTCCACATTTTAGTCTTAAATAAACGCAAGCTTACCTAATATTTTTCGACTTCTGAAAAATACTAGTATTATTGTATAAAACAAACCTTTAAAGGTATTTATTGAACATGTATTCAGAAAAGATGCACATACATCTTTTTTTATGTTTTCGGTTTGCTTTTTGATGCGTTTCTCAAGCATTAACGCAGTATGAGTTATTTAGCGTCTGGGCCTATAATTTAATATGGCCTCGAACCATGGTCATGAAATTACCGATTAACTCCGATCAACAAACCCTCGAACTATTAACCCTTAGTTTGTACTCGGTCTTAAGTTTTTTGAAACGCCTACAAACTAGTGAGTGACCAACATGGAATACCTCTCAGAAGGTATCCGATCTTACCCAGCCTCGAACTGAAGTAACTGTGGAGCAATTCCTTGTCGAGTTTTATATCCTTGCTTATTGATATACAGTACGCATTTCAACAAAAAATATGAGATGAGGTAACTCTGATTTAACAATGCTAAAAATTGAGACAATATCATTGTTTTAAACTGGTATTTATTAAATATAATTTACCAATGATCATATGCTACATTCATACATATTCACATTAAATACCATGGGGTATTAAAAACTAATTTATTATCGTAATAGATTATCATTTGCAGTAATGTACTTGGTTTATTAAAAACTTTTTTATGAAAATGTTCCAGTAACACTTAGATAACCGGCCTTTCAACAATATCGCAATATCTGTTGATTGCATTTGATAAATTGTTCAAAGCATCTTCGAGTTTGGCGAAGTTCTGCGAACTTCCTTCATTAAAATTATTTACATTCACTTGGATTCCAATTTCTCTTCTTGAAGGCAGGACAGGTCTTGGTAAAGTAAAGCCTGAAAATATAGGCATTCAGAAAAATTAAAAATAAATTAGAAGTAAAACGATAAATCTACAGTGTTTACCGAAACGTCCGTTTAGAATTTAGACAAGACCATTAAGTATTTTGAACCTTAAATTCAGTTTTCTTATTTAAAAAATGTAATATTTACATAATTAATTATTAAGGTATTTGTTTCTACAACTTTTTGCTTTGAATAGCACATTTGACGGTTTTAGAGTAGTCTCAAAAATTCCATTCATAGACAACTGCAAAAGCTTATGTAATCAGACAATGGTGAGGGTGTTGATTTGTTGTTAATATTCTAAAATTTTTAAAAAGTGGTAAATATCTAACATTCGGATTGGGTCCTAGATTCTTCACCAGTTAAGTTAGCAAATTCTTGATTAATTTGTATTTCTATATTGTCTCTAATATTTTGAATGGCCGTTGAAAAAGTTACCAAATTCTTCTTAACTTTAAGTGCATCTAGTTACCTGCTTTGCAGTCGATCAAAGAGAATGTCGCAGTGAGACATTATTTTATTGAATAAAAACAACCAACATTTAAAATTATCATCCATCAAATAATTTATTAACCCCTGAGTATCCAACTCGACGTTCATAATTTCTTCAAGGCATGTTTGCAATTCATCTTTGTAAATTTACACAATATTCACACATTTAAAAGTAAAGTTCAATCGAAAAATCGAAATGCGCGATGCCGAAAAACACCTGGCTATTGAGAATGGGGCAGCGGCCAAGAATTGAAGTTATAAATGCGTTTAATCTCCGGGTTGCTAGCAAATCGATGCATTGCTGTCTTTGTTTTTCGCACGCGATAGTAAACAGTGGCGACACAAACTTGTCTAAACAAAAGGATGTGTTCTTTAATCGGTGCGCTTCGGCAACCCACGACCTATTTCGTTACCGCGACTGACATTATGGATGTTAGACTATAGAAGTCGCAAGAAGCGTGATCATAGACAGAACAAAGATTAAATTAATATAAAATTTGAAATTATATTTTTCACTTCATTTTTTTAGGCCTACGGGCCCTTATGGACCAACCGCCACTGCAATTCATCACATTTAAACCAAGAACATTCCAACTTTTTATTTCCTTAGTATAATACGGTTTGTCCAAATTTGCAAAATAAACGTTTGTGTCAGCTTTGACATCATTACTTGAAGGGATTATTCATCCAATGAACCATTTCTTTGCGTATGGTAAAATGAACTAATCATTGTTTGCGAAGATTAACTTCCAATATTGATGTCAAAGCTGATAGAACCGCTTATTTTGCATAGTTGGACAAATCATTATTGACGTCGTTGCATTTTAAAAACGGAGAGTCAGTCAATTTCAATGAAAATATGCTACTCTACAGAGAAAATATTGGAGAATTCTCGATATGCAATAATCAAGCAAAGTTCAACATCCCCGTCGGTTTTCCAAATTTTCACGAAATTGCAGTTTTTGAAAAATTACATCTCGTAAACTAAAAGAGATGACGTAAAGCGGCTGCCAGAATATTGATGCGCATGATTTATAGTACCAAATATAGCAAAATAATCCAATTTTAGTTTTTGAAGTTCTGCAATTTTGAATGAAAATTTTTCAAGTGGATTCCCATAGGAAAATATCCGAAAGCCGAGAGTTAATCAATTTTAATGAAAATATGTTACTAAGTAAATAGAGGAAATACTGGGGAATCAATGACGCCAAACCGTTTTCGAAATATTTGCAGAAAGCCCATAAAGGTATGTAATTTTTGCAAAATTTTCAATTTTGCCAAATCATATCTCAAAAACTGAATAAGATAAAACAAAATGACTGTTTTGATAATTATTGATGTGTCCGAAATGAACCAATATCCGAAAATGAGCAAATTCTATTTTTTGAGGTGTTGTGAGGTGAATATGCTACGAGGCAGAAAATTGCGACAAGCGTACTTTGCGATATATTCATCGATTTTCTATATATTTGTACAAAGCCCATCCTAGAATGCAAATTTTCCAATTTTTAAAAAGTAAAAATATTAAAAGGTGCATAATGAACACGTGGAGAATATTCAATATATTCAAACACAACATTTTTTCCGTGCTCCATGTAAAATTTGCCTATTCCTTCAGTTGTCATCAAATGTCAGCAACTGTCTTCCGAGATCGGTTTCTGGCCTTAAGCCATCTTTAGGTAAGCTCGAGCTGAACAGCTGAAGAAGTGGCCAAAGGAACCATCATATATTTTAACGTTCAGCTCGAACCTTGACTGAGGACGGTTTAAGGCCAGAAACCCATCTCGGGAGACACTTGCTGAGTTTGATGGCGATTTTTGTTGTTAAGTTCGGAATTTTTTAAAGGATCCTCGCAACTCGCAACCAAAAATGACATATTTGCCTCAAAAATGTTTATTTTAAGAACAAAATTCGAAAACTGCCTCTTTAAATTAAATTAAAGTAGAACCAGAAAGGCTCCAAGAAAATTAGAGCTCGTATTTTATCAGTGTAAAGTGATCATTCTATAAAAATATGCTTAAAATTAAAATACTAATTTACATAATTTAGATAAAATGGCAACATAGAATTACAAAAACTAAATGAAAAAATATCAGTCGTAAAAATCAGCACTTTTCAGTAAATACCATAAATAAAGGATATATTTTCTTATAGACAAAAACGAATAAGAATTTTACTGTCACCTAGGGTGGGAGCTAAGGCGGTCGTAATCACAATTCTCTTTCGATCAAAATCCGTCATCAGTCCCATAGTCTCATCTGAAAAGAGATATTTAAGCAGCCGTTAAATAAAAACAATATAGAAACGACCGCCTTTACGATCTGTTATTACTTTTTTCTTTTGGCTGGGGTCTCTCAACAATAACAACTTTCCGAATTCTTCCTCCTCTCTGGCACATCTCGACGTGACTCTGATTTTCCCTCTTAGCAATTTGCTTTTTATTTACGTCCTGCTTTTCCTCGCTAACGATTTTTTGTTCCGTTTTCGGATGAACTTCGTCGTTACCATTGTCAATTACTTCTTCTTCCATAAAGCTTGCGCTCGTTGTATCACTCCACTCATCAGGAATCTCCTCTTTTATTATTACGTCGTTTTTCGAAACATTTCTTTCATTTTCCTCCTTTTTCAGCTTATTGAATTCCTATATATCAATATACCTTTATCGAATTATATAATTCTTTATGTATAAAAGTTAGAAACGTTTTAGGAATTAAATTTTTCATATATAAAAGACATTAAAAAAAAGAACATCAGCATATTGTTAAGTCAATAAGAAGTATGCAAGATGTGTAAATAAAATAATGAAACTGGTCGCGTAACGTTAGATATAGTAGCACTTTTAGTTTTCCTTTTAAAACGGAGATAAGCCAATACTTGGTGCATCTTCAGCACCAATTTAAACTTCCAAAAGTCACTTCGTGGTCCGTGGTCAATTATAATCGTTAACCCGTTCTGAAAATGAGTGAACAATTGCAGCGTGGTTTTAATGTCTAATCTGCTCATTCTGATTGCTCCTATTTTTGATTGCGGTGAGGTTGAAGTATGCCATTCCTGGCTCTGGCGCTTCGTTTCCGGGTCATGTTAAAAAATCCAAGACTCGCCACCAGTAATGATTCGTTCCAAAAATGAAAGTTATTTTCAAACCGCCCTAAAAAGTTCCTCCTGTTGTCGAAACAATTTTCCCGTGGATTTTCTTCATCGTCAATTCATTGGTTACAACCTAATGAACAATTATGTGGACATTTTCATCGCTTATTACAGATGAAGGGCTTCCGCTGCGAAGTTCATCTTCGATCAAGTCTCGGCCTTCGGAAAATGCCTTAAACCACTTGAAAATCAGTTTTGCATCACACTGTGCCCAACGAAACTGTTCTGAAACAAAGCTTGCTTCAAAACAAACAATCGTTTTTCTCACTCATTTTCAAAACGCTCTAGAATAACCCATTTCAGTACAAGAATTGATATGAACCACCAAGCGACTCTAGGGAGTTCAAAATCGTAGTGAAAATACTTCAGGTGTTGGCCTGCCTCTGCTCTAAAGTAGAAACAATAAATGTTGCCAGACTGAACGCTACGCCACCAATCTCATTACTTTCTTTATATACCTCTTAGATCGGACAGAATTATCGAAATTAAATAGCACATTTATAAAAAATATTTATCAAACTAACAATATGATGCGGAAAATGGCATAATTTTTTACTAAAAAAATCGAATTTTTAGTTCATGAAGGAGAAACTACAATTATAAAATTTTTAAATAAACAGGTTGATTTGGCACCCGGTCAGTATGATGGTCATGAGGGCGTCAATATATGAAGATTCCCTTTAATTTTATGAACAGGTCGAAAAAAGTTAATTATTTAAACAGTTTCGATCGTTTTTTGGGTTTTCAAGTAAACTTTTTCGCGTTTTCCCGAAGACATCTATTTGGAACTTCTATAGTTTGGTGAGCCGCTTTAATATTCTGGAAACGATGGAAACGATAAGCATACATTTATTTTTATTAGCGAACAAAAATAAGACTGAAAAGTCTGTTATATAGAGGCTTCTGTTGAGAATACGATGGTGTAAAAGTACGAGGTAAATTTTTCAATAAGATCCGTTTTTTAGTAAGAAAAAAGCCATAAATATCATTAAAATATTGTTTTCCATATTCTACAAACTACTTTCTACTTTTTTTTTTTCTACTTTCTACTTTTCTACTGTTTTATCTACTTTCCTACATAATTTCCATTTTAGTTCAAACATTTGTCATACCGCTCAAATCAAAAAAATCAGTGGGTGCAAGGTCTGTACTGTAAGGCGTATGATCCAGTTCTTCCAATCTAAAACACTTGATTAGACCTTGTGTTTGTGCAGAAACATTTGGACTTGCATTGTCATGGAGCAACATCACACCAGAACACAGTAGGCCACACCGCTTTTTACGTATGGCATGCCGTAATGTACATCAGAATTGATTGTTGTGCGTCTCAGCAAAGCAAAAAAAAAACAAATAACAACAACAACAACAACAGGACAACTTTCCTGTCCCAAAAGACTGTATATTTGGCTTTCACTCTGGTTGGCGATGATATGTGTTGCCATTCCGTTGGCACAAGTCTCATCTCCTGTAACGATGTTGTTTAACAATTCAACTTATTTCTGATTGTATCGAGCCAAAAACGATAAAGCAGAGCCCAATCTCTTTATTTTGTGATTGTCAGAAAGCAATCGTGGAATCCACCGAGAACACAATTTTCGATAATTCAGTTTCTCCAAAACAATGGTGTACAAAACTGACCTTGAAACCTGTGGAAATTCACATGATAACTTTGAAATCGTGAATCGTTGATTTTCTCGAATTTTGTTGTCTACTTATGTACTATCAGAAACCAAATCTTCAGAAATCAGAGAAAATCGGCCAGGGCATCGCTCATCGTGCATGTTAACCCTTGAACTTCTCACCCACTTTCTTGAAATTTACTGTCACTTATAGTATAGCATTATCACCGTAAACCTCACAAATCTGATGGTAAATTTTCGCTGATGCCAATAATCGAATTACAGATCATATCTCACAGTCGGCGGGCCACTTAATTTTCTTAAACATTATAAACTTTTACACAACCTGTTGGAATTTTTTGTCAATAAAAATGATAATTTTAATAAATACTTTCACAAAATTTTTATATTTCTTTTTCTTTTAAAAAAAGTCACTGCGAACTTTTCGGCCAACCCGATATGACACAATAAGTATGACACATAAGTAATATTTAACACGCATTTATATTTGAATTGCAAAGTACAAACAACAAACAGTACTGCTATGCAAAACAAACAAAAGTCTTCGAAATAACTAAATCAGAATATCTAAATTTTCCAATCAAAAAACTTATTCTTATCAAAAAATTATAATAAAAAAACTGTCACGCACTTTTTTTTGTAAGAGACATCCATTTTGGATAATCCTACCGATCAGAGCGAGAGGGAAATATACTAATCTATCTTAAAATGAACAAAAATAAAATACACATACACTAATAAATCTTGGTTTCGGTATTCTTGTCTTCTTCCGTTCTAAAGTCCCAGTTAATCCGGTAAGATTAATCAGTTCCTTTTCAATGTCATTCAACTGTTTATTATATTTCAATTTTCGTCTGGTGTGCGACTTCCATTCTGTAAAAACCTTAAAAATATTTTTAATCTAGATCGGAATATTCATTGGCCATATTTTGTATCGAAAACAAAAGGTATGTTTGGTTTATCGGAAACATTCAATTACGCATGCAAAATTGCATGAAACGTTGAAAGGTTCGTTATATTTTTAGTCAAAAAATGGTATGGAAGCTTTGTTTTATAACTGAGCGTATAAAGGAATACCAATTAGGTAAAAATATTTGTTGAATAAAGAGAAATATAAAATTTAATGAATACAAAATATTGTTTTATAATACATCAATCTATATCACATTACCAAACCAAAAAAATCTATCAGCAAATATATTCATTTAAATTATGAAACTAGATATTTTGATGGACAATAAGCTTTTTTAAGATACAATGGGTAAATAGGATGCACAAAACCTCATAAGATGGATATTCGGAAGTCTGGACTGTCATTCTAAGAGTCATTACCGTTCAGTCAAGGCTATATAGGTGATACAAAACTTCGAAGAAAATCTACAAAACATCAGAGTCACCATCTTATACTTTTTATTTCGAGAAACTGTTTTTATATTAAAAGAACAGTAACGATACACCATCGTATAAGGTTCTTCTGTCTCTTTTAATATCGATTATATATTTTGTCACCCCCTGATCTACAGGCGTCAATGCCTGAAATGATGCAGCCAGCATTCTATCTAGAATGCAAATTGATATTTAGTTGTGGTTAATGTTGAATCGTTATTACGATTTTGAGGTTTAGTCAAAACATGTACAGAAAAAAGAAAAAGCCCCTAATTTTCAATAGACCACAATGTTGAAAGTATTGTAGGGATTATGGTGTAAGTAGCAATTTCCAATGGTAATTGGTAATTATATATATATATATATATATATATATATATATATATATATATATATATATATATATATATATCTACCGTCCGGGAGGTGGAACGACGTGTAAAATCTGGCTGGCAGGCATTTGGCAGGCTCAACACGGTGTTTAAGAGCAGATTCCCACTTTGCCTGAAAAGAAAAGTTTTCGATTATCATTCCGTATAGTATACGGAAGTGAAACCTGGACACTCATATCGAAATCAATTAAAAAACTTCAGGTAGAACAGAGGCGAATGGAAAGATGTATGCTTGGCATTACAAGACAAGACAGAAAGCTCTGCGCATGGATCAGGAAACAAACGAAAGTCGGTAGCATCATTGGAAGAGTAAAGCAATTGAAGTGGAGATGGGTCATATAGCGAGGCGATGGGACGACAGATGGACCAAGGCAATTCTGGAGTGTATACCGCTTGATCGCAAAGGTCCGCGAAGAAGACCGAAAGCACGATGGACTGATGACATTGTTAAGTATATTGGACCCGAGTGGCAGAGGAAAACCCAGGACCCTTAAAGTTGGAAGCGTGCTGAAGAGGCCGTCATCCTGCGGTGGATGAACACGGGCTCATGATGATGTTGATGATGATTAAACGTTATCGGAGAACTACTTGAACTAAATATTTGAAATTTTAAATACCTCTGTAAATATGCATCAGCTCTCGATTTAAAATATTTCTTCGCTATAGAGTTACCAAATCTACTCGTAACTAATACCAACTTTGTTTTTCTAAATGGAATCCCCTATATAATATTACATTTTTAGATTATGTGAGGCATTTCGAAACTTTTCTATATTATGTATGCTATACCTATCTTGAACCATTTCGGAAATAAAAAAACATTTTTTAAATTTGGCAAGAAACATCCCTGAATATTAAAAAAAACATTTACAGCCGGCATATCTAGATACCAGAATTTTTTAATACGGTTTATTAATAGATTGCTTTATTTAATACATGATAATTATTTTATCGCAAACAGGTCGTTTAAAAAATAATGCCCTTTTGAACTTAAACATTTATGTAATGTACAAATTTTAAATGGAACACAAGAGCAATATTGCACAAAAGAGTTAATATATTGCACATAATATCTAAAAGTATTAAGTGATGATATACCTATTTTTAGCGGTTTTCGACTAATAAGCAAAAAACCAATATTATGCAGTTAATGCAAAGATAATGGTTTATTTTAATAGTGGGTCACGGCCAGTTAACATTACTTCTAAATAAATATTATGAAAATGTATTTAACATTATTAATTTGATAATTAAATATTAACGTATTTAAGTAATTGCCCCAGTAAAGAATGGAAGGAATGAACGATTCGAATGCAGTGATCTTGAACGCATTTATTTAATACACAACCACACCTACAAACAGTTTAACACAGTGCATCCTAATTTAGCCCAAATGGATAAAAGAAAATTTAGGCAGATTCAAACGAATGTTATAAATGTTGGTTTTTTCGGAATTTGGCCAAGCCAGTTACATGTAATGAGATAACGAGATTAACATTCTGACATATTTCCATGCGTATCCACAATCTTTTATTAGAAGAGCTGAAGATGAGCTGCATATAACATTCTCAGTTTCTCAAGCCAGCCCTCTAAGAGTGGAATTTTGTGAAAATTTATTAGTTGGTTTCCAGGAAGATCCACATTTTTTCCAAAAAATAACCTGGACTGATGGGTCCAAATTTTCGAGAGGAATTTTTAACAGGCGAAATTGTCATTTCTGGGCCAATAAAAATCGTCATTTTATCAGGGATTTTGCATACCAAGATAAAATTAGTTTTAATGTTTTTTGTTTATTCATGGACAAAGTCGATACTTTATTTACGATAAGAGAGAATTTGACAAAAAACCTTCCACTGGCAGTGTATCGAAGCAGAAGTTGCTCGAAAGTCAGCTCGAAATCGGCGAAAGTATGGTTGTTGACCATGGATAGGGCCTCCCTATTCTTCACAAGACAGAATATGTCGGTACCCTGAAGAGTCTGAACATTAAGAGACGAAACATATGCCCTCAAATTGAAGGGATAGGTGGGGCTCGTCCCCAGTCAACCAACTAACACAATGCACATATAGGCGGAGACGCCGGTTGTATAATATTGTCTCATTAGGCTCATATATATATGTATATGTATATATATATATATATATATATATATATATATATATATATATATATATATATATATATATATATATATATATATATATTCTTATTAAGACGAGATCCGGATAAATTAAAGACCACCACAGATCCGGCTGATAAAGTAGTTGCCAAGTAAACTTGGCCAATTTGTGGGGTCAATAGAGGAGTAAGTTTTAAGTACGGAGTTTAAGGAGTAAGTATGTTTTTATACATGAAATCTATCTTTTAAAAATCTGTTACAACAATATACAAAGACGAAATCTGATCTACTATATACGTTAGATTATAAGTAATATAAATATAATACGAGATCCGCCAGTGTTGCCAGAATGAATATGCGATTCGAAACACCTACAAGTATTATAACTGATATAAAACTATTTTGTTAACGCAATCATTAACGACGCTGATTTTCTGTTCTATAATGTTTAATAGGGGATTTTTATTGAATTTTGGAATTATTTTATCTAAAAAGGTGTATTGTTAATGAAATTGTCTCGGGTACGATATATCAAAATATCGTCCATGCAGTTAATCTAAAAAATAATTTTCTTTACACTATTAGTATTTAGAAAGCGCTCTATTTGAAAATATTATTTTTAAAGTGAAACTAATCGTTACTAACGCATAAATTTAAATGTGAAGGATTTTATCTGTAATTATTTTACTTAATGTATTAGTTGTTAACATTTTTTCATTTAAGTTGCTTACTTTTTTCTATTAAGTTCTTATAGCTTAACTAGAACCAATATATACTTTTAAGCACTATTTGAACCGGGTTTAAGACACGAATACAGTCACTAAGCAACTTATAAAAACAAAGCCTCCTATATCAAGCTACTTTAGTATCAAGATATTTTAATAGATGTTTTTGAAATATTAATTATATTAACTTTTTTAGCCTTATAATTATCTAAAAGAATTAACTACGTATTTTGAAATCCATATATGCCATTTCTAGCCATACTTTTTGAATTTGAATACATTTCTAATCAATTGCTAGTTTATTGCGTTATATGCTGTATGCTTTATTGGGGGTCTCTATGTGATTTTTAAAGTTGTAGGGTATAATTCAAAGCTCATTTGTAGAAGGAACTGTTATTCACAGAATATTTCTAGTTCGAACTTTATTAATTATGTGTAGCATTTGACGTGTTTATGCTCCCTCAACTTTATTCAATAATTGATGTGATAAAAGCCGTTATTGACATGTTACAGAGCGGTTTCCCCCTTTTATTCTTAGGACTACTTTGAAGCTTCGACCTTGTCGTAGTTGGTTGAATGGATACTAAATTTCAAGAAAACTACTAACGCCATCTATTGAAACAAAATGTATAATCTGAAAGCTATAAATCTCTATAAAATGACTGCCATCACTAGAATCGATCAACGGATTGTCAAGTTATAGCGCTTAAAGTGACAGTACCTTTTGTCACGTCGTTACCAAAACACGAAGAGCTAATATGGAACAAAGAGCTAATATGAAATTTTGGTAATATTTTTACAGAAACATTTGAATTGATTAAAAAAGTTTATTGTGATGATTACTTATCCCCTGCATGTGTATTCGAGTGATATAAGTGATTCCAGAACGGTCGTGATGCTTCAAAATGCGACTCAAAGCTAGACCGACCACAAAACTAAAATCGCGATGAGTTTGTAGAAAAAGTGCGTGAAATGATCGCTTATGATGCGCATTTGATGGTGAGGTAGATAATGGAGGAATTAAATACGACCAAATATATGATTCACGAAATTTTAACAAAGGGTTTAAGTAGACGGAAAGTCTGTGCTCGACTTGTTCCTTACGCCTTAAATGAAGACCAAGAAATTCCTCGCGTTGAACATTGCAAGGAGTTTATTGATATAGTCAGACAGGACTGCGAATTTTTTAAATAGATTTTAACTGGGAACGAGACTTGGTGCTTCAAGTATGATTCTCAAGCAAAGCTTCAAAGTGTTACGTGGAAGTCCCCAGGCTCTCCGAAAACATTGCGTATCCAGAAGTCACGAGAGAAGACAATGTTGATCTGTTTTTACCATTGTGAAGATATTATACTTCGGGGCTTTGTTCCACACAGCCAAAATATATCTTACGAATCTTATTTGGGTGTTATAGAGCGTTTGTGGAAGAGACTCGTTTGAGTGAGTACTAAATATCGAGCTCCGGAAAGTTGATTTTTGTTACGCAATAATGCACCATCTCACAAGATCGTCGTGTTCACTCAAACTGGCCGGGAATGGAACGTTTTATGACGGTGTTACACATTAGGGCGATTTGGTAAAACGTCATAAAACTCTATGTTAGCATTAGGTGAACATGTTCAGCGGTGTATTAATGCGGAAGGCATGTATTTTGAATATAAATAAATAATTTTGCGAAAATAATTATTTATTTTTTTTACTAAAAAGTTGCGTTATTTTTTCGACTTACTGTGTATTCATATTTCAACATTTATTATTTTTTACTTAAAGTACAGTTTTGTGGTTAGAGGCGCATCAGCAACTGAAAAGACTATTTAATGACTGGACCTACAGCTTAACGTGGGTTCTGAACCATGGTCATCAGCTATCGAAAACCCCTGTCAGCACCCCTCTCGGAACCACTCTCTCAACCCTCTCAACCTCTCAACCCTTGGATTTTGTGCTTAACCGAAAGTATATCGAGAAGCCTACCAACTGACGAGTGACCAATGTAGAAAAGCTCTCAGAAGGCGTCCGGTCTTACCCAGCATTGAACTGACGTGACTGAGGAGTGATTTCCTTGTCAGATTTTACACTCTTTTGTTTTGCCTAGTATGGGAATCGAACCCACTCTACGCTAACTGCCGTATCGTCAGGCTGACGCCTTAGACACCACGGTTAACATGGCTCTAACGTTTATTATTCAACGTTTATTGTTTCTTACTTATAATGGTAATATATTTGCATAATTGACAACTAGACAGGTTGTAACTACTTGTCAAGGTAAAAATTGTGTCTAAAAATAATTCAAAAATTCAAATCAGTTTAAACTCATTCCATAAAAATATTTAAAAAAAAACAATATTTTGGGTCGTTCAAAAATGTATAATATCACGTGAGTAGTAAAAATTGCTGACAATAATTCATCGGCATCAATGAAGTCATTTAATGTTCTTCAGTTTATTATTTATGCGATAATATTAAATTTCGAAAATTTGCTTTGATTGCCAGTAACGGGTTTCTCTATCAAATTGACTAACCTTGTCCTTTATATAGGAGTTATAGTGTTATATATCTTGTTATATTCATGATGTTATATTTTTTTTATATTTGTATTAAAAATGTTTTGCACGTACGTATCAATATAAATTAACCATATCGCACGTTTTCTCAGAAAGCGTCCTAACTGACAAAAATTTGGAAATTATTTATAAATCTTATGTCTTATAACCGTATGTCTTATAATATATGCAATATACACCACAATTTCTTCGACCTAGTTGCAAAAGCAAAATTAGATGGTAATTTAGAAATCAGTTAGATCATTTTTTGCAAAAGGCAATATATAAACATATCGCTCAATAAGTTCCCGGTTTGACATATGTGTTAGATGGCGTCACTTACGAAAAATCCTTACCAGTAGTCAATTGTGCTAACCTTCACACGCATGTGTCAAAATTTCATGACTCTCTGTCTTCTAGTTTCTGACTTGTGATTTAAGTGACACCACTTTTGTTATTTTCAAAAGAATGAATAAAAAATAATTTCGTGTTTTGATTAAGCATTTCTTTTTGATGAAGAAAAATACCGTTGAAGCAAAACAATGGCTTAATAAACATTACCCGGATTCTGTCTCTGAAAAATCAACCATAATTGATTGATATGCTGAATTCAAACGGGACCGTATAAGCACCGGTGACGCTGAACGCTCTGGGCGTCCAAATGAGGTGGTTACACCATCACAAAAATTCACAAAAATATTTCGCCAAACCGCAAATTAAAACTACAAGAGATAGCTGATGAAGGTATTGAAAGGAAGTGTTTACACCATTTGCATGAACTTTTGCACGAACTTACCGCGATTACTCATAGCGGACCAAAAACATCAATGTATTAATGATTCTGAGCAATGTTTGAGCTGTTTGAAACGAAATATAAATAATTTTTCTATGCGGTGTACGACAGTGGATGAAACACAGATCCATAACTACACTTCGAAGTCAAATCGGCATTCTGCTGAGAGGACGTTAGACAGCGAAAACCATCCAAAGCGACCAAAAACCCAACTATCAGTAGGCAAGGTTATGGCCTCTGTATTTTGGGATGCACATGGGATATTGTTCATCGACTATTTCGAGAAAGGTAAAACCTGCGAATATTACATATTGTTATTGGTAGCCTTTTAAAAAGGCTTCAAATGAATTAAAAAAGTACTGTTACAACAAGACAATGCAGCGTGTCATAAATCGTTGGCAACTAAATTGCATTGCTAATTGTTAAATTGCATGAATTACACTTCGAATTGCTTCCTCGTTCAGCGTGTTCTCCAGATCAGGCCCCACTGATTATTACCTGTTCTCAGATGTCGAAAAACTGCTCTCTGGGATGAAATTTTGCTCTAATGAATTGCCGAAACTGAAGGATATTTTGAAGGCAAAAAGAAAGGTAAAGTTCTATCATCTAGTTCTATATCAATACCCAGTTATATGATCTAAATAAATACCCTTTGAGCAAATCTTTTGTATCTTTGACTAGGGTGAGTTCTATCGAATAATCGGCTTTACAAAAATAATTCAGGTGATGCATAACACCAGAGATATTTTCATTAATTTTTTTTATAATGTTTTTGCATAAACAGATTTTGATTTTTTTTAATTTTATGAGAAAGACATTTTATTACTGTTTACAGCATATACTATTTATAGTATTTACAAGCACTAAACAATAATAAAATAAACAAATAATAAAAATAAAATAAACAATTTTCAAGACCAACTCTAGAACATAAATATCAGAGTTCAAAAAGTACATAAGAATTTATATTAGCTGTATTGCGCGATTGTCGGATTTCATCTTTGTTAATAATCAGACACCTGTTTACAAATGATGTTGGCGCCACCTGTAATGATATACTGAAACCCCAATAGTATAAAAGCAATAAAAAATGTGAAATTTGAGCTCCAACAAAAACTTCGTCAGAATTCGTTTTAGGACGCAATGATTCGAATGGTAACATATATACACGTGAAAAATGCTGAGGGCCGATTTCCGATCTGTTCTTTAAAAAAGGATCTCGGGTTAAGCGCGGTGTTATAAAAATGGATCTCGCCTCCTACGGAACCAATCTATATATATATATATATATATATATATATATATATATATATATATATATATATATATATATATATATATATTGCATATATTTAATTATTTGTGGTCTATACTTGTTAGTCTATGCTTACATACAAAAATATAATGTAACTAACAATATTTTTCTTCAATTAAGCATAAAGATTAATACAATCAAATAGTTTTTAAATGCATCTTAAAGCCTGCCATAGAACAATCAAAAAATCCAAACTACATTTATTTCCATTAGAGTAAAGAATAAAATAGAGCTTCTAATATATCTTGGTGGAACCCATATATTTATTACACTCAACAGGCCAGGGCAGTCAATAATTCCATTAATGACATTGTATAACATAAAAATGTCAGCGCTATCCCTACGCAGAGACAGAGTCTTCAGTCCGAGCACATCTGCTCCTTCACCAATAAGCTGTAAAGTCATGGAAGGATCCAACTTATGTGAAATGAACCTGAAGAATCTGTTTTGGATAGCTTGCACTCTCCCAGAGTACATCGCACAGTACAGGGACCAGACACAAGACAAGTTCTCGAGGACTAAACGTAGCAGGGTTATACAATAGCCTGAAGCTAAGAAACATTCTTAAAGTATTTTGAATTCTTACAGATATGTCTTATGTCATATGAAAATCCATCCAAGAGTCCCAACATCAACCCCAAATATCTTATATAATTCACACGTTCAAAAACTGTGTTGCTTATAGAATAGACAGGAGAGATTAAGTATGCCTAAATATAGATACCTCTATTAAAAGTAATGTGTTTACTTTTGCTGATATTTAACTGCTTTTTATTTTTCACAGACCAATTGCTGATTTTATCGATATCCACCTGTAAAGCCACTGTATCTTTGACACTACATATGTTCCTGAAAATCTTTAAATCATCAGCGAAAAAAAAATATGAATTGGTGATTTCAAATCTTAAATCATTTATATAAATGATAACTAAGATGGGCCATAAATGGCTTTCCTGGGGTACGCCTGAGCTGACGATAATCTCACGTGATGAATATTCCCGAGTATAAACACACTGGGTCCTTCTCATCAAGTATGACCTAAGCCAGTCTAACAAACTACCACTGAACCCGATATAATTTAGTTTCCCAAGAAGAATGTGATGGTCAACTGTATCGAACACTCTTGAAAACTCACACATAACATATTATGTGTACAAAATTAAGTTAGTGGCGCCTGGCCTGTTCCTACAATAACCATGCTGCTGAGGCATCACCTATTGAGTTCTTCAGTATATCACAAATTATTGTTTCGATCAGTTTTGGAATACAATTGAGGCAAGAAACAGATCTATAATTTCTCAAATAGGATCTATCACCGGATAGATCTAGGGTGGTTATAGTGATAGTTCTAAATTAGAATAATTAATTAAAATAATTCAATAGATCTTAAATAATTACAGTATAGTAACCAAAGGTCATTTTGTAAATATATAATATACATCGATATGAGAATTAAATTAAAAAAAAGAACCACAAATTAAAAACATTAAATAAATAAATTCTTTTGTCTAGGACCAGATATGCTTGTGAATCATGGAAAGTGCAATATAACATAAGGCACACATAAATGCAATTCATTTAGAATCTGGACAAAAAGAAACAGATTAGGCATAATATGAAATGAATACCTAAGAGCATTAACAAGAGAGAAACCAAACAACAAATAATGAAACAGTAGAAAGATAGATAGAACAGAATAGAATAAAATAATTAATCTAGAATTCAATAACAGAAGAAAGGAGTAGAAATATAGGAGTACAACAGTAGAAAGAACGGTTTAAATGAGATGAAACTGTTTGCATAAGCCTGTAGCAGTGGAAAAATGTCCATAAAATAATTAGTAGATAAATGTCTTAATTGTTTACGGTGAGTGTTTTAATTGTTTAATTGAAATATCGTTAGAAATAATATATAACAAAACATATTTCATACATACAAAACAGACAAACAAAAAAGGCAGTTTTTATTTATATTATTCGAAACAACGAGACGTCAAAGATTTTATAACATAAAATACTCACTTTTTTCCAATGCGAAGTGTCCCTAATAGGCCCTTCGCAATCGTTAAGTTTGATTGTCATATCTTGCCAAATGTAACTCAATTCGCTTGGATACTCCCTTTGAACGGCCCAGCCCATCTTCAAGATGCGATACCTTTTTACGTATTGCAAATAAATCTCGAACTGCTTTCTGGCAGTTTTTTTATGTTTATCCAATTTATCCATCGACGATTTTTTATGTTTTCTGTTCGATTTTGCAAGTTGATCGTACACAAACTTCAACTTTCAGTCAATTTTATGTTTTAATAGTCGTTGACGTGGTAACGCAATTGTTTTTGATTTATAGCAATATTGACACGATAGATACTGTCAAGCATTTATCAATTAATATCCCAAATGATACACGGTTTGACTTTTGATTTTTGGTTTAATAAAAATTAGGTATAATCAGAAAACTAAAAATATATTTCCTTTTAGAAGGAAATTTAAATATTAAAAAAATATTAACTGCACCATAAAGTAAAGTTGCTGTACACTTTCAATTCATATATCAAATTTTTTAACAGTGAAAATGCTTTTATACTTTTGTTTTACATAATAATATTACTTTAATAATATCCGTGTGTAAAATTAGTTTAGTGAGTTAGTAGATTAAGTTTAGCCACAAACCAGAAGAGGTGCATATTCATAATTATATGCTATGCAACTTTCCGAAGGAAACCTTGGCAACAAGAGGTATAAAATTAATTTGGGAAGTCTATCCCGAAACGTTAGATGTCCTTTAATAAAGAGTGATTTTTTGAGTGAGTCCGAACTTCCGATAGGGGTCGTTATCAAACGTATGTATATATATATATATATATATATATATATATATATATATATATATATATATATATATATATATATATATATATATATATATGAGCATTTTTGTTGATTAATGATTGGAGACGAGCCCCACCCATCCCTTCAACTGGAGGGCATCTGTTTCGTCACTTGATGTTTAGACACTTCAGGGTACCTACACATGCTCCCCCATCAAGAATAAGGAGATCCTATCCACAGCCAGCAACCAACCAATGTTTTCGCCGACTTACCATCGTATGGCGATGTCAGATCGCGTATGTTAGATTTTCGGATGGCGTACACCATCAGACTTCATACACCCAACCGTTGGGTATATGATGACACTCAACTACTGTTGTCTCATTGGACGCAATCCAAAGAAATCTGATATTGCATATAAATATATATATATATATATATATATATATATATATATATATATATATATATATATATATATATATATATATATATATATATATATTCCGTAGGAGCCAGGATCCATTTTTGTAATACCGCGGTCAAACCGAGATCCTTTTTTAAAGAAGAGATCCGAAATCGGTTACCATTCGAATCAGTGCGTCCTAAAGCGAATTCTGACGAATTTTTTGTTGAACCTCAAATTTCACATTTTTTATATCTTTTATAATATTGACGTTTCAGTATATCATTATAGGTGGCGCCAACATCATTAGTAGACAGGTGTCTGATTATTGACAAAGACGAGATCCGACAATCGCGCAACACAACCAATATAAATTCTTATGTAACAAAACTTACGTTGCAGTTTTGGTACTCTGATATTTATGGTTTAGACTTGGTCATAAAAAATTGTTTATTTTATTTTTATTATTTGTTTATTATATTATTGTGTAGTGCTTGTAAATACTATAAATAGTATATGCTATAAACAATAATAAAATGTATTTCTTGTAAAATTAAAAAAAAAAAAATCTTTTTAAGCAAAAACATTATAATAAAAAAATTGAATAAAAATATCTCTGGTGTTATGTAGTATGTAAACAATTTTTGTTAGCCGATTATTAGATAGAACTCACCATAGTAAAAAATACACTTTGAACAAATATTTTTTTGTTGATAACTAAAATACAAGTAACACATCAGTCAATAAATCCAGGGTCTGACAAATAAAACAGACTTTTTTTTGCAAATTTTGACTTTATTCATTAATATGTTTTCCTTGAAGAGCTATACCATCATTCCAACGTTTTTCTAACATTTCTACACCTTTTTTAATAGAACTTTGCCTTTCTCTTTGCCTTCAAAATATCCTTTAGTTTCGGCAATTACCTGTTCATTGGAGCGAAAGTTCTTTCCAGTGTTCTGGAAATTTCTTCCACAGTTCCGTTTCATTTTTTTGACATCTGAGAACAGGTAATAATCGCTGGGACCCGATCTAGAGAACACGTTGGATGAGGAAGCGATTTGAAGTGCAATTCATGTAAATTAACCCTCGTTGCTAACGATTTATGACATTGTACATTGTCTTATTGTAACAGTACTTTTTTATTCATTTGGAGCCTTTTGCGATCTCATTTTTCAAACGCACCAATAACAATATGTAATATTCCCTGGTTTTACCTTTCTCGAGATAATCGATGAACAATATCCCATGCGCATCCCAAAATACAGAGACTATATCCTTGCCTACCGATAGTTGTGTTGTTGGTCGCTTTGGACGGTTTTCATTGCCTGATGTCCGCTCAGCTGAATGCCAATTTGACTTCGTAGTGTAGTTATGGATCTGTATTTCATCCATTTCGTCCACATCCACATCCATCCATTTCGTTTAAACAGCTCCAAACATTGCTCAGAATGATTAATACATTGTTGTTTTTGGTCCGCTATGTCTAATCGCGGTAACCATTTCGGCAGCAATTTACGCATTCCCAAAAGTTCATGCAAAATGGTGTAAACACTTCGCGTCATTATCTTCATATTAGCTATCTCTTGTAGTTTTAATTTACGGGTTTTCGACATAATTTTGTGAATTTTTCCGATGGAGTAACCAACTCATTTCGACGTCTAGAGCGTCATCGGTGCTTGTACGGTCACGTTTGAATTCAGCACATCAATAAATTATGGTTGATTTTCCAGAGGGCAGGGTCCGGGTAATGTTTATTAAGCCATTGTTTTGCTTCAACCCATCGCGATTTTTGTTTTGTGGTTGGTCTGGCTTTGAGTCGCCTTTTGAATACACGTGCAGGGGATAAACAATCATCACAATAAACTTTTTTCATCAATTCAAATGTTTCTATAAAAATATTAGGAAACTTGAAAGAAAATTTCATATTAACTTTTTGTTCCATCGTGTTTAGGTGACGAGGTGACAAAAGATATAGTCACTTTAAGGGCTATAACTTGACAATCTGTTGACTGATTCTAATGACGGGAGTCTTATTTTATAGAGATTTACAGCTTTCAGATTATACATTTTATTTCAATAGATGACGTTAGTAGTTTTCTTTAAATTTAAGTTCCATTCATACCAACTAAAACAGGCCGAAGCTTCAAAATAGTCCTAAGAATAAAATGGGGAACCGCTGGGTAACATGTCAATAATGGCTTTTATTACATCAACTATTAAATAAAGTTGAGGGAATATAAATACGTCAAATGCTGCACATAATTAACATAGTTCGAACGCGAAATCTTTTGTGAATAACAGTTCCTTCCAAAATAAGCTTCGATTTATACCCTATTTAAAAATCACATGGAAACCCCCAATAAAGTATAAAGCATATAACGCAATAAACTAGCAGTTGATTAAAAATTTATTCAAATTTAAAAAGTAGGGCTATTAATAGCATATATGGATTGCAAAATAGGTAGTAAATTCTCTAAGATAAATATAAGGCTAAAAAGTTAATTTAACTAATATTTCAAAAACATCAATTAAATTAGCTTGATATAAGAAGCTTGGTTTTTATAAGTTGCTTAGTGACTGTATTTGTGTCTTAAACCTCGTTCAAATAGTTCTTAAAATTATATATTGGTTCTAGTTAACCTACAATAACTTAATAGTAAAAAGTAACTTAAATGAAAAAATATAAACTAATACATTAAGTAAGAAAATTACAGATGAAATCCTCCACCTTTCAAGGTTAGTTTCACTTCAACAATAATATTTTCAAATGGAAAACTTTCTAAATGCTAATAGTTCAAAAAAAAATCTTTTTTAGATTAAGTGCATGGGTGATATTTTGATATATATGGTACCCAAGAAAACGCAGATCGACAAAAATACTTAAATTACATTAACAACACATTCCGGAAGATTATATTTAAAGCAGAAATAGAAAAATATGATACAATTAACTTCTTAGGTCTCTGTATAATAAGGAATGTGATTAAATTGGAATTTGATATATATGAAAATCCACCTTTTTGAATATAATAATCCCAAAATTCAATAAAAATTCCCTTTTAAACATTATAGAACAGAAAATCAGCCTCGTTAATTCTTGCGTTAACAAAATACTTTCATTTTAGTTATAATGTTTGGAATCGCATATTTACTCTGGCAACACTGGCGGATCTCGTATTGTGTGTATATTATTTATAAGCTAACGTATATATTAGATCAGATCTCGTCTTTGTATAATGTTGTAACAGATCTCATGTTAAAAGATAGATTTCTTGTGTAAAAAAAAGTAATGAAAACTTACCGTTCTATTAACCCCACAAATTGGCCAAGTAAATTTACTAGAGCAAAAAGAAAAATTTACTACAACTACTCTATCAGGCGGATCTGTGATCAGGAGTCTATATTCCTGAAAGGGCCACCCCTGGTAGACAGGTCAAGACAGAGGCCTCAGAGAATCATAATTCACAATCTATCTGTCTTTACCTTCAATATGACCATATAGGCTACCTACGGCAGTGGGAAGACCTGTCCCAAGGCAGAGGGTATTAAGAATCACCGGGTTAGATCATGCTGCCATTGGACTTTTGACATTGTTACTCTGAATATACGGACAATGAAAACGGATGCTCGACTGCAAGAACTGTTGATCGAACTTGATAACATATATTGGGATATTATTGGACTATATGAAACACGAAGAAAGGGCGAAGAGCTAATTCAACTGGATTAAACTGGTCACGTACTTTACACTCGGGGTATGGAGAATGAACGATGTGTTGGAAATGGATTCCTCATTAATCGAAAGCTGAAGGACAGTGTAGTAAAATCTGAAAGCATATCTGACCGGCTAGCCCAATGCGTCATTGAACTGAATAAAAAGTAGCTTCAAACCGTCCAAGCTTATGCACCAACTCAGAATTAGCCAGAGCGGACATTAGTTCGAGCTTATTTTCAAACATTAATACCACTGAATATTTTTCACATAAATTAAATTCTTTCAATGTATCTAATTTGGTTGTTGGTTAATTTGAATTTTAAGCTCGGGCGTATTTAACAAATCACGACGGTTTGATAAATTAAAATCTGCAGATTTTGACCTAATGCAACTCGTTCAGGAGGATCAGTGGCGACAGGTCGAAAGATTTTATGGGCAGTTGTTAATTCTTGCCAGACTACAGAAGAGCTATCGAATAAGCTTCATTCACCTTGGTTAATAATTCAAGACTCTCTAAGTCACATTGGTGATATTAAGAGAAAAGGTGTATGGGTTCCGTCCAGTCTATCTGATCAAAAGCTAATCGAACAATCAGTGTAAATTCTGAATTGTTGTTTTGAACGAATATTCATAATGGATTTTGAAATGCTAGAACTAGACCAAACTATAACCTCAGAGTTCTATCATATATAAATACAATATGTACATCGTACTCTATGACCTCGGTTAAAAATAGACGTGCCTCCAATTTAACTATGCCAGACCACACTAAAAAAACCCAATAAAAAAATTTTGAAAAAACAAAAAATTGATATAGTATATACTATTCATCATTATTCATCTTATTCACCTGATGTCGCTCTCTCGAATTACAATTTATGGACGTCAATACGGCACTTTTTGAGTTGCGAAAAACAGCGGATCCAAAAAATAAAGAGAGTTCAGAAATAGGCTTTCAATTTTTTAATCAAAACGCACTCTCGTTATATATATATATATATATATATATATATATATATATATATATATATATATATATATATATATATATATATATATATATATAGTGCCGCTATTGACCGCGAATCTTTATTCCGAATCTTGAAAGAACAAGGACTGGATCTGAAAACGCTGGCAATTATTAAAGCAACGTTAACTAACACGAGGTCAAAAGTTAAATTCATGGGTGACATCTCAGAGCCCTTCGAAATTAAAACTGCTGTGAGACAAGGGGATGGACTCTCGCCACTCTTATTTAATTGTGTTCTAGAAAAAGTAATACAGGAGTGGCGTGAAAAAAAGTCGGCACTGAATATTGACCAGCCCATTAAACTGGGGAGAACCAACATCAAAATTGATTGTCTGGCATTTGCTGATGATCTAGCAATTTTAGCTCAAGATGTATTAACGGCACAGAAACAGATTGAAATCCTAAAAGAAACAGCAGAAAAGGTAGGACTCCAAATTTCCTTTGATAAGACACAATATATGACCTTCAACAGACTAAGAACACCATTTCTAAAAACAAAATATGGTAACATCAGACGAGTCTCTCAATTCAAATATTTGGGTGAAATAATCATGGAAAATGGGTTGGAAAAAGCGGCCAATAAGGGTAGATGTCAAAAAATGGAAGCGGCATTGAGACTTACACAAAATATTTACAATAAAAAATGCCTATCTAAAAACACAAAACTGAGACATTACAACACGGTTATTAAGCCAGAATGTCTATATGGGGCAGAAACGCTCGTTTTGAATAGAAAGAGGGACATCGAGGACGTTGAAAAGAAGGAAAGAAAAATCATAAGAAAAATCCTAGGCCCCAAACAAATAAATAGCACAACATACCGACTTCGAGAAAACCAAAAAATCAAACAATACACAGATATACATAGCGATATGAGAAAAAGAAGACGTATGTTTTACGGACACATCAAACGGATGAATCCGAGTAGCCTAACTAGACAAATAGTCGAATTTTATGAAAATAGGAGTAGAGCTAAAGTAGAAATAATTAAATGGATTGCGGCAATTAAAGAGGACCTAAGATCAGCAAATATTACACAAAGTGAAATTCAGGATAGAGGTTGTTTCAGACACAAGGTTAACGTTTGGAAGGTTGGCCAGAGAGAAAAATGTAGGAAGACTGGAACAACTTGGTCTGACGAAAGGAAAAAAGCTCATAGCGAAAGAATGAAATTAGTATGGGCGCCAAGGAAGGTTAACGACAACAAACGCCTCTAATTGTACTTCGCGCGGTCCACCAGGGCTCATACGTGAATAATAATAATAAATATATATAGTGCTAGCCAAAAGTCCTCTCCTCCCCTTTTTGTTTTGAACGGTTATACTTAAACTAATGAAATTTGGAACGTGATAATGACTGAACGTAAACTCCTTTTCCTGACAACTGATGACATAATCATCATACATTGCATCACAGTGCCATTATGACCAATAATTTTCAACGGGATTCTATGGCAAGTGATACCTCGTTTGAAAGATCTTTAAAAGATCTATTCAACCATACTAATTTTGTTTGGGTTCAAGGTAGTTTTGATGCATAAAATAAATAAATACTAAAATTTCAGTTTAGCGTATAATTGATACAGATTCACCAATCCGCCTCTGGACAATTGTTAAAAAAATTGACGTTTTTGTAATTCTCCAAATTATTTTACTTTTTCTGCTTTTATATGGTTTCAATTTTTGAATATTTACTTAAAATCTTTTTGCATGAAACATTCGAGTTTCTAAATAAACACAAAACACACTTTGGAAGACAAGGTAGCAACTATATTAATGTTTGGATAATGCGGAAAGAATATTTACGCTGCGGAGCGCCTTTGTAATGAGAGGTATCCTGATCGCCCTATATCGAGAACTTATTTGAGGGAGCTTTTTCATAAATTTGAAACAACAGGGAGTGTTAAAAATACAAAATGATTTGGCAGACCAAAAATTTTTAATGGCAAAGTAATTGACATAATTGCAGATATGGTAGTAAACCCTACTTGTTTTACAACCCAAGTTGCATCTACATGTGAAGTCAGTCAAAGGACGGTGCACCGGGTGTTGAAAAAAAATTAATTTCACTCCTATATATTAAAAATGGTCCATCAACTTTCAGATAACGACCCTGACCGAAGACTGCAATTCTGTGAAAATATGACCAGTACAATTGATCACCAGCGCTAGATTATTTAAACACAATTTGCTTTGCTGACGAAAGTACTTTCTACCTCAATGGAAATATGAACACTCAAACTGTAAGATACTGGAGTGATACAAATTCTCACGTATTTAATGAGAAACATACAGTTTCCAGAAAAAGAAAATTTCTGGGCCGGTATTTTGGGAAACCACATAGTTGGGCTTATGTTTTTTAAGTACATAACTGGTAAACTGTAACTGGAGATGTTAGAGACCGCGATTGAGCCGCTAATTCTTGAAATTCTGGAAGACAATCGAGATGAATTTGGTAACTTCAAAATCACGTTCCAGCAAGACGGAGGTCCTCCACACTATTGTGCTACAGTAAAACATTATTTGGATTAGGAATATCGTGGTAGATAGATTGGACGACGAGAATCGATAGAATAGCCGGCTAGGTGACCGGATCTTACACCTTTGGATTTATTTCTATGTGGGTACCTGAAATCTAAAGTAGATGCTACAACACCTAACAGTATTGATTTTAAAACATTTGCGACGAGTGCGACAAGAGTTTACCAATAGGATGTTTTACTGTCAAGAAGTAGGTGGAGCACATTTTGAACATTTACTGTAAGGGTAGACTTGTGAATCTGTATTAATTATATGCTAAACTAAAATTTTAGTATTTATTTATTTTATGAATCAAAACTACCTTCAACCCAACAAAATTAGAATGGTTGATTAAATCTATTTAGGATATGTAGTATCTCTTGGAACAGAAAAACAAACTGAGGAAATATGCATAAGAAAGACAGGCATGGACAATATACGGAAAATCGTGGGGGCTTAATAAAACAAAAAAAAACCTCAAAATAGAGAAATATTCGATATAACATCGCCCAAATGTCATTTGGCATTCTTTAAGGATTGTTTCGAGTGAAGAGTTCAACTCTTTCACTTTGAACTTAAAGAATTGAACTCTTCACTTAAAGCGAACAACATTTGAGAGGACCTATGGCTATTTTTGACGAAGCATTGCTTTCACTAAGAAAAATTAATTTTTACCCGGAATTATTTAACGCAATTATTTAACATTTATTATGAAAAACAATAGCTTTATTAAGTCACAATAACGATAACACACTCTTAAGTGCTCAAATTGCTGGTTGGCCTTCAGCATTTAGACATTCTTGTAGTATGGTATAGTATGAGGGTAGTCTGAAAAGTTTCCAACCTCAACTTAAAGATAGTGTTACTTATCAAAAATATTCTGTTAATATAACTGCACATGCATTGAAAGAAAATCTTGAAAATTTCAGCCATATTAGATGGTTAGCTATTGTTTAACTATCATTAAATATCGAGTCGTCATTAAATTACTATATTTAAAATGCAATACGCCTATGCAAATTAAAGCCGAGATGGATGATTTCGCCTTTCAAATGCAAAAATTTAATAATAGCTGGATATATACGAGTAGCGCCATCTTCATGTTGAGGGTGGAAATATTTCAGGCCACTCTCGCATAGTAAATAATAAAGAACTCGGTAAAACTCTCATAACTATTTATCAACAAACCTACTGTAACCTACAAAAGTAGGTTATATTATACGTCCATTAAATATGATAAAGATAATCCCTCTCGGGAGACCCCATGCCCAGAAGATAAAACATGGAGTCGCCATTACAAGTAGAAAATATCAGCAGTCTAAATAGTGGGTGGGAGTAGGTGAAAGTGGTCCAAAGAAAACGAAAGCTGTTCCATCTGCAGGATAAGTCATGACTTCGTTGATTTAAATGTATTGAATTCCAAACTTACTACCTTGCAAAATGTTAAAAGTTTGAGTCTCAATCAGATTAAAAGCTTTTGGAACGACCCTCGTAAACAACAAATATTTTCAATATTGTTTAGTACAAAAAAAGTGTAGTCTTTGTATAGTTTTCTTTGTATAGTAGTCTTTGTATAGTTAATTTAAGTTATTCTTATTCTTAATTTAGGTAACAAGATCAACACCGGTTTAAACGTCACCATTAAAGGTTTTTATAAAATCATAATCAATATCACCATCGTATTTTCAAAGAAACTACATTTAATGCAATAATACGTTTATCTCGTTATAATCATTTCATTCGTATTTGATTATTTAAATCACCAATTATACGAGCTAAACAAAACACTCCCTGTTAATTAATTTTGAATTTCTGTAAACAGATAAACATTTTTGGAGAACTAAGTAAAACAAAAACTGGAGTCTCGAGAAAAATGGACATTAAGGCTCTCGGCACGTAGTTGTATTTTCATTTCGTAGTGATTTATCTGACGCGAAAAGATTAAAAAAATATATTAGATAAGCAGGATTTCTAATTTACAAACAGAAACAAAGAATGGCGAGAGTCTTGAAATGTTGATTACGGAGAAATGTAGGAGCGCTCCTAAAATAATTTTTAACTAATATCGCCAAGAAAATACCGAGAAAATTACATGACCACAAAATAAGAGATGGTTCAAGTAGGAAATTTTAATTTAAAAACAACATGTACTTTGATGTCCCCATTTATAAGTTTGCTCGTCTACAATAAAAATTGACCGAGCGAAATCTTGAGAATCAATCATGTGAAGGAAATCTTTATAATCTAACCCACAAATGACGTCATTTTTGCGACATGTGACCAAGCTTTATCATTCCGCAACACAGCTTTCTCTGCCACAATAAATCTTCTTCGTTCTAACAGATACGTTGTAGGGATACGCAGTAAAATAACGACAAAAATTCAAAAAACATCATCCATCTAACACTATCTGAAAAATATTTCTAAAATCTAAGAATACTATATGTCAAATGCTGTCTGTCAACAGACATCTAGTTCATCGTCGTTTTCAGGGTTATATGGTCCGCATTGCTAGAGTATATAATGTTTTTAAAGCTGAGATCACTCAACACAGATGGCGCTCGTGTATCAACCAGTGGCTGCTCATTATGGGGGGCGTTGCGGGGCCGCCCCTCCAGCATTTATCACAATAAATAATTTTTCAGAGAAAAACACCATATTTTATTTCCGTTCAGTTTCTTTCCTTTAATTCATTTTCCTTGTTCACCTCCTGTATATTTCTCTTCATTATCTTTACATGTTAGTTTAGTCCCAGATATACAGTTATATTTTATAACTATAACTGTGTATAATATATAAGTTATATGCTTATAACTTATCCATGGAGAACATTATACATTATTAAGTATTGAACCAACTGAAGGATGATTTTAATAATACAGGTTTACATAGTCCTATCCGCTTACAATAAGAATGTACCCCTCATTAATCCCTCTTCGACTTACTATTATAAACACCACCCTCCCTTTATTTAGGCTTGAATTTAGTAGTTGTGTTGACATCGATCAGAGCTCAAACTAACATTTTGGTATATTTTTGTAAAAGTTCGTCCCATTTTTTTTTAAGAAAAAATGAAGAAAAATTATATGTTCGATGAATTTCCTCCATCTCTCCGATAATTGCATACTGAACTGATCCAGGTGACTATTCAAATTTTAAGTACCTTTTTTACCATCTAAGCTGTTTTGAAGAGATATAAATAAAAACTAGTCGTAGGGGACATGGTTGGAAAAGTACGGTGGATGGACCAAAACATCCCTGTTAAATTATAAAAGTTTGTGTCGAACATAACGTTATGTTAAATATAACATGTAACAAAAATTTGTCTTTGATTAATTAGATTGAAAATCTTGGTTATAGCGTCAGAGGCCGTTCGCCGGAGGCGAGTAGGTCTCGGACAAGTTGATGCGGCACGTAAAAAGGGTGCCACCCAGTTTGTTAAATTATTTTATGTACTAATATACCCTGAAACTGGGAAGGGGTCTATCTTAGAAAAAAAAATCTTGAATTATTGTATACTTTTAATGAACTTAAACACAATTCAAAAAAAACAACCCATAGTACATAAAAAGGGGAAAAAAATAAAACAGTAAATAAGCCACAAGGGGGTTTAGTACCTAAAACCTTACTATAGTAGACCTCAAAAAAAAAAGAAGAAAACTTACAAATCTCCCTAACTTAAACGAGCTCGTGTCTAGTTCTCAGTGATTTTAAATTAGGTTATACTAAATCTACTTAAAGTATATTAATTAAATAAAGTTAAATCAAAAGTAATCAAATGTAATCAACAAAGATATGCTAAACCAAACTAAAATAAATCTGATCAAACTGTATATTGTTTATTTCTTGATATTAGTCAGAGAAGTAGGCAATTGATGTAAAATAATAGTGAAATATTAACTTAATAAAAAATTTATAAAAGTTATTATTTGGCCTTTTTTTTCCTTTGTCCCGCCGCCACTAGAATATCCATACCAATAAGCTCGCTAGCTGGTGATTCTGTATCCCTATGCGGAGGTCCCCAAACGGTCTGTAATCGGTATTGAACAGATACCATACAAGTGATTCCAAAAAGTCTGGTTTTGGCAACGGCTGGGCTTCGAAATAACTAGTTCTATAACGGTCTGGTCCCTAATTGACCGGGTTCTGTAATTACCGGGTCATAAAATGGCTGGTTTCTATAACCGCAGGGCTATAAAACCTTCTACAAAAATATCAAAATAATAAGCCTGGGTATGGCATGGTCAGTTAATCTACATACCTCTGACGAAAGGTAATGCGTGAAGACGGCTGTTCAGCTCGTCAGCTCAGCTCGCGATTTGAAGTTTGAAGATTGCGTTGGCCTTCTTCTGAACGATACAGGTGCGCTTCCAAATAAGACTCGCGCAAAATGATTTTAACCTGTAGCGGTCGATAATTTGTAAACGCTACAATGTTAAATATGACATGTTAAATATAACATGTTAAATATAACATGTTAAATATAACCTGTTAAATATAATATGTTAAATATAACATGCTAAATAAAACATGTTAAATATAACATGATAAATATAACATGTTAAATATAATATGTTAAATATAACATGATAAATATATCCTGTTAAATATAACATGTTAAAAATAGCATGTTAAATATAACATGTTGTTGTTAATAATCGTTGTCGCAGAACTTACACACAAACAAGCAACAAAAAATAATACAATTTCTTCCCAAGTACTTGATGAAATTCTTTCTGTCAAACAGCATCAATATTTGACAGATGTAAAGTAGACAACACTATAGTTTTGTGATTTAATGACAAGTAGAGCCAAAAACGGGACTAACTTTTGCAGCAACACAATATTTACAGAATATTAATCCGAAAATATAGCGGATTATAATAAAATTAAGGTCGCGTCAATATTTGCTGCCTTTTTGAGAAAATATCTTAACATAAACTTCCAAAATTTTCAACAAACTACCTTGCTTTTGAATATGGTTATTTAGGTTTCACCTGGCTAGTTTTCAGATTTATCTAAACCCTCGACATTCCCAAAATAAACCTCTATGCGCAACATTTGCGCTAGAAGCTGAAACTTACATACGACTCGGAAGTTTTAAAGTACATCTTGCAATGTCATCAAAACCATATCTAGCGTCGGCAAACCCGTAATTCAAAACTATTTAATTCCGTTTTCGTTGCAAACGGACCGAATCCAGTTAAAAAAAAGCTAATTTAATTTTTCAATTATGGAAATACACAAACTATATTACTATTTTAAACGAAGAGAGAGCTAAGTAAGAGGTTTATTAAACGAAAGAGTATTTTATTTAAAAAAAGAATTTTAATCTTCCTCAAAATGGAGTAGAAAATTAAACGGCTTTTCAACTGAGTGAAATGGAGGAATTATTGTTAAGCGTAACTCACAACATCCTAAGATTCCTAATTAATAGAACAAGACGTATTTTAAGTCTTAAATAACCAAATATATGGAAGGCTTTAGCAATTCACCCATTTAATGTAGAATAATACAGATTATTTATTAACTTTTAGATCATATAATTTACTAAAGTATTAAGGAGAAATCAAAATCCTTCACTGATATTTAACCAGCACGACTCCAACACACAAACTGAATTTCGAAAAACATACCTCGAAATATATAAAGTCCGCTTAGTCAGAAAAAAATATTATAAATATAAATAAAATTTATTTTTTCCATATTCTACATTATTTTATTTATTCTTTTACATAATTTCCATTTTTCAAACATTTGTCATACCGCTTAACAAGTTTTTGAATTCCGACGTTAAAGAAATCTGCCACCAGGGAAGAAGCCCAATTCATAACTGCAGTTTTAACTTCTTCATCATCGTTGAACGGTTGCCCACCAAGGAACTTCTTTAAGTACCGAAACAAGGGAAAATCACTGGGTGCAAGGTCTGGACTGTAAGGTGGATGATCCAGTTCTTCCCATCCAAAAGACCTGATTAGACCTTGTGTTTGTGCAAAAACATGTGGCCTTACATTTTCATGGGAACATCACACCGGAAGGAAGCAGGTCACGCCGTTTGTTTTTACCAAACAAGCAAAACTGCTTCCAAGATTCTTGCAATAAATAATGGAATTACAGATCGTATCTCAGATTGGGCGGACGACTCAATTTTAATAAATTTCTATAGTTCAGCACATAGACACACGATACGGCTCCAAATGGAGCCTAAACGCGCGCAAAACATGCTGTGAGCAGACGCGCCAGCGCAGTTCTGCGATTATGCGCCATTCTCACTCTCATTCACAAACGGACCATATTTAAAAATATCCCTCGTATGTCCCCAAAAACTAAATGATCCTTGGAGAAAAAAAGCATATTTCAAAGCTCCGAGCTCTGAGCTCTTTTAGCTTCATTAAAACTATAAATTTCAGCTATTTTGCATGAATTAATAAAGTTACTGAGCAAAGTTCTCCACTAATCTGCAAAAATTATTGTTATTCAAAACTACAACAACTAAAGCAAAAATGTTTTTATACTAAGACAAAGGTTTTAAAAACGCGAGATATCCTATATGGAATTAGAATCCTTTTAAATTTGATACTTTAATGTACAACCCCAATAAATCTATCCACCGAAGTATCTCTAGAACCGCCCACAAATCTAATAATAGCTGGATCATAAGCAAACAAAGCCTAAGAGCACATAAGTTGCGAGTAATATAGGGTATTTCAACATTGTATTTTTTTTTAATTCTGATTTAAACATTTTTTCCTCCTTAATTCGAAAGTTGTCTAGTTGAAATATATGTTTTTAAAATGATATAATTCAAAAGTCCAACTATTTACAACTATATTTTTGGGCGGATCATTTCATATAACATGTTGCATATTGTCCATTTGTTTTCGAATTAATTGGGTACTATTCTATACATATATCTCTACTTTAACATAGCTTCAAACAAACAATCCAACGCTGTCAAATCGCACGTTCTCGTTAACCAGCCTTCATAGCCATTTAACAAGAGAACAATGAACAATGTTCACAAAATTTGGTAAAAAAACAAATTTATTATTTATGAGCCTCTGAAACTGGTACACAATCGTACTGCGTCTTCTTATTAAATGTACATACTATGTTTAAGTGCTCCATATAAAGGCCATATAAAGTTGGTTATCAATATATGATACCATAAACTACACTAAACAGTGACTATTATCGTATAAATGGCAATTCCTTAAATTTCTCTATTTACCTTCGATTTTCTGAAGAAATTGGAGTTAACCCGCATACAGATTTGTTCCAAAAAATGCGTCACGTTTTTAAAAAGATTTTTCTTTCAAAATCCAATTGGTTTTTAAAAAGCTTGGTTGTTAAATAAATGTAAGAGTTGTAAAAATATTCATTTTCTCAACAGTCATAATAGAGAAAATACTTCTATCTCAGAAAAATCCATCATATGTATATGTATATGTATGTATCTCGAATATATATATATATATATATATATATATATATATATATATATATATATATATATATATATATATATATATATATATATGTATCATTGAATATTTTAATATTCAATATTCAAATTAATTTAATATTTAATAAATACTGGACAAACTTCAGAATAAGTACGTTTTCTGTCACCGTATCCAACAATCGTTAGTATTTCAATTCTTTATCTATCAGTTAAATACATATTAATTCTTTATGAAAATTGAAAGAAATTTGAAATTCACATACTGACGTTCATAGATGTCCAGTGTAATCAAACACTTTATCTATCATCCATAGTTTCATAGCCTACTAAATGATAAATATATTTATCTTAAAACAGACCAAAACACTTTTTTTACTATTTTTTAAATACTATTTAAAAATAAAAAACATCACATCATTTATATCGTTGAATTCAGAAAATAATGCTCTTTCCAACGATGCCAAATTCAAGTATTGTTACCCTTAAAAAAAGTCAAGTTAGTCTTGGATTTCAAATATGCGTCAAGAAAAGAAATATTAAACTCCATTCAAAAAGTAGCAAACATTTCCTGATGTTTGTGTATAAAATTTCATTAAGCAATATATATATATATATATATATATATATATATATATATATATATATATATATATATATATATATGATTTTGATCAGAGTCGAGTTTTGCGAGTTATGATGGAAAAAATAAATACCAAAATTATTTTCACGGATGACACAACATTATGTTTAAATGCTCATTTTAACAGTCACAACTGTATAGCTCATTCCGGGAAACAATGGTTGCACGTCATCAATCTTGTAAAATATATTGCCAATTTAAATCCATAAGAAAGAAAAAATCATTTAAATTCCAAAACACTCTCTTTCCTTCTTCCTCTAATCCTATTAGAATTATAGGCGGATTATATTCTGTGAATTCGCTGCCAAGAAAATATTTAGGTTTGTGGTTCTGAACAATATTGCCGACCTAACAGAACTTTTTCGTAAAATCTTCTGGTTCTTTAAGCGAGTTTCAGCTGCACTAAATATTAGTATTGATACAGTTAGTGGAATTTCGAAAAAGTTGAAGAATAACGAAATGTTAAAATCGCCGTAGAAAAAGCGTCAACATCCAAAACGTGTAACTAATCTAGATCATCTTGATGTGGGCTCAATCCGCAATCAAATATATAAAAGTATAAAAAAAGTGAGTAGATTTACATGGTTATATTGTATTTTTATCAAATTTTATTGAACTATTTCAGAACAAAAGGTTAATCTTGAAAGTATTCATGAAAAACTAAAGAACAAGCAGTTCTTTGATTGATGTAAAACGTCGTTTCATACACTTCTAAAAGACATTGGTTACAAATGGAGTAAAGATAATCCACATAGGGGCCTGATGGAACTTCCAGATATTGCCTTTAAACGAATCCAATTTTTGAAGATGTATCAAAATATCGAAGATGAATCTTTGTTTGATTTTGTTTATTTGGATGAAAAATGGATATTTCAAAATGGTACCTTGGCAAGATGATAACAATGATGGTAACTCATGGCAAGATGATAACAAGAGGAGTGTAAAGTCTGCAAAAGTTGATGGAAAAAGGTGAGTGCTATAGGTAATACTTAGGAGCCATTAAAGTCATGTTGCAATAAATAATTGTTTTAAGACATGTCAATAATAATATGTTATTGCAGATATATTGTTATTCATGCTGGAAACAAGAATAACTTTATTCCAGAGGCCGAATTAGTCTTTTCTTCTAAAGCAAAAGGCGATTATTATGGAGAAATGAATAAAGACAACTTTCTGTTTTGGTTTGAAAACCAGCTGTTGAAAATCTTGGGGGAGCCATCAGTTATTGTCATGGATAATGCACCACATCACAGTACACTGATGTATAAACCTCCAATTAGTGCATGAACAAAACCAAAAATTGCAGAATGGCTGGCCGAACATAATCTTCCTGTTGAAAACAATATGTTGAAAAGTGAACTGCTGCAAATCATTATTCGGTAAGCAGTAATTAAAGGGACAGGTTTGTGTTTCATAATGTTCTTTTCAGGAACAAGCCTAAAAAAAGAATATGCGGCAAATCATATGGCTGAAGAGTATGGCCACAAAGTATTACGTCTGCCCCCTTATCATTGCATATTCAATCCAATAGAATTGATTACAATCGTCATATAGGTTGAGATGGAAGGACGATTGATAACTGTTTGGATATGTAGAAAGAAGCTTCATCAACAGTTACATCACAGATCTGGATGAACAGCATCAGACTTGCAGAAGAAGAGATTCAAAGATGGTCGAATCGCGAAAGAGAATTTGATAGACTAGAAGTTAATCCTTTAATAATTTACTTGAACATCGATTCAGATACTGAAAGTTGTTTTAGTGACAATGAATAATTAAACTTTGTGTGAACTAAATGAAAAACGCCTATGTTGACAAGCAGAAGTTTCAAAAAAGATTTTTGATTAAAACTTTTAAAGAAAAAACTTTTCTAGTTACTTTTTCATTTACAGTTTTATCGATCAGACAAATGCTAAAGTCTGGGTATTTTGATGTTGATATGGCAACATTCTAACATGTGTGTATCATAGATTTTGATGACATGCAAATATTATTTCCCTGAATGAGCTGTATAAATATATATATATATATATATATATATATATATATATATATATATATATATATATATATATATATATATATATATATATATGTGTGTATATATATATATATATATATATATATATATATATATATATATATATATATATATATATATATATATATATATATTTGTCCCCTTTGCGGATCAGACCTTGACGTGGTAAAGGGATTTGAGTAGGGCAATGAAGCTTTGAGCTATGCCGTCTGGAGTCTATGCTCCTGGGAGGGTCACCCCTGGCGGACAGGTCAAAGCGGAGGCCTCAGACTAACATGATCCAAAATCTGCCAACCCACATTGGACCAGCGTGGCAGATTACGGTCCATACCTTCAACATGGTATTTCAGTATGTTGAAATATGACAGTACAACCTCAAACACGGCCCTCATTGCCCGGAGGCCAAGGGGCAACTACCTACGGCAGCGGGAAGACCTGCCCCAAGGCAGAGGGTGCTAAGAATCACCGGGTTAGATCAGGCTGCCATTGGACTTTTGACATTGTAACGTTAAATATACGGACTATGAAAACAGAGGCCCGATTGCAAGAACTGTTAATCGAACTTGACAACATACATTGGGATATTATTGGGCTCTGTGAAACACGAAGGAAGGGTGAAGAGTTAATCAAACTGGAACCAACTGGACACGTACTCTACACTCGAGGTACGGAAAATGGCCTATGTGGCGGAATAGGATTCCTCATCAATCGAAAGCTGAAGGACAATGTGGTAAAATTTGAAAGTACATCCGACCGATTAGCCCAATGCGTCATTCAGCTGAATAAAAAGTTTAGGCTTCAAATCGTCCAAGCTTACGCACCAACTATACGCCATAAAGATGAGGAAATTGAGGAATTTTATGATGATGTGGCCCAGCTTTTATACAAGGAGAAATGTAGGTACAAAATCCTGATGGGTGATTTTAATGCCAGAATTGGAACAACAAGAACAGACGAAAATGCAACTGGCCCATATGGAACTGGTGAGCGAGACAATAGAGGTGACAGATTAGTTGATTTTGCTGAAGGACAAGAACTATATATTATGAATTCATTCTATAAGAAAAATATCAGCAGAAAATGGACATGGAAAAGTCCATCTGGGCTCACAAGCGAAATTGACTACATCATGACCAACGATAAAACAATATCTACCAATTGTACTGTCCTTAACAATTTTAATGTTAGAAGTGACCACCGAATTGTACGAGCAAGGGTTCGGATTGACTGTCGAAAAGAGCGCGAAAGAATGGTAAGATCAAAGAAGGGCAAGGTGGATTCTGGAAAACTGCTGGAGAGAGGAAGCGATTTTGAGATTGCTTTGTCAAACCGGTTTGCTGCGTTACAAGATCCAGAGGGGTTGGAAATATCAGTTCAATATGAAGAAATCGCCAACAATGTACTTCAAACGGCTGCTTCAATAGCACCAGAGGAAAAATGTCTCAAACAAACAAAAATCTCCAGTGAGACCATTGATTTAATGAAGAAACGGCGAGCAATGAGAAATGCAGGTAGTCCTTTTGGCAGGGTCGAGTACACTGAGCTCTGCAAAACTATAAGAAAACGTATCAGAGAGGACACGCGCCGATTCAATATGCAGCTAGTGCAAAAAACCCTGGAAGAAAACAAAGGAATTAACAAAACTAAAAAGAAGCTGAGAAACAAAAGAACGCAAATATATGCTTTAAAGCGTGAGGATGGCACAGTGTGCAGGACGCGTACCCAAATGTTAGAGATTGTCAGAAGGTTTTATTCCCAGTTATATGAAGATCAGAGCCAGTCAGGGACAGCAATACCGACAGAAGAACAATATATAATACTAGATATCCTAGTGGAGGAAGTAACAAATGCTATAGAATTGATGAAGAACGGCAAGGCTCCAGGAAAGAATAGTGTAACTGTCGAAATGCTAAAAGCTGGTGGTCGGACGTTACATAAAACACTGGCAAAATTATACTCAAAATGCCTCAAAGAACAAAAAGTACCTGACTTATGGAAAAATGCAGAAGTGATCCTTTTATATAAAAAAGGAGCACAGGAAGATTTAAAGAACTACCGTCCAATAAGCCTCCTATCAGTGATGTACAAAGTTTTCACTAAGATAATTTCTAAAAGAATATTAAAAAAACTGAATGACGCACAACCAAGAGAACAAGCAGGATTCAGAAGTGGATTCAGTACAATGGATCACATCCAGGTTGTACAGCAGGTCATAGAAAGGCACAACGAATAAACCATGCCACTGTGCTTGGCTTTTATCGACTACAAAAAAGCATTTGATTCCATCTCAAAGCATGCGATAATGGATGCACTGCTTAGCCAAGGTGTAGAGAGAGCCTATGTAAACCTATTAGAATCGATATATGATGGAGCTACAGCCACAATTCACCTTGATGATCTTGAAGTGGGAATTAATATAGAACGAGGTGTACGGCAGGGTGACGCAATATCGCCTATTCTTTTCTCGACTGGCCTTGAAGAAGTATTCCGTAAACTGGATTGGGAACAGGATGGGGTAAAGATCAATGGTGCAAACTTAAACCATCTTAGGTTTGCAGATGATATTATACTCATTTCACAAGACCCAGAGGAGCTGCAAAGACGCATACAAGAACTGCAAAGGGCTGGCGAACCATTTGGCTTGAAAATAAACCTGAAAAAGTGTCAGGTTATGTTCAATAAATTCGCTCAGGACAGAAGAATTTCAGTTTTAGGAAGGGATTTAGAGATTGTGGACAGCTTTGTATATCTTGGGCAGAGGATTTCTATGGAGGGGAATACCGCCCGGGAGGTGGAACGGCGTGTTAAATGTGGCTGGCAGGCATTTGGTAGGCTCAACATAGTGTTTAAGAGCAGACTCCCACTTTGCCTGAAAAGAAAAGTATTCGATCAGTGCGTTCTACCCGTTATGACATACGGAAGTGAAACCTGGACACTCACATCGCAATCAATTCAAAAACTTCGGGTGGCACAGAGGGGAATGGAAAGATGTATGCTTGGCATTACAAGACGAGACAGAAAGTCCTGCGCATGGATCAGGGAACAAACAAAAGTCTGTGACATCATTGGAAGAGTAAAACAGTTGAAATGGAGATGGGCTGGCCATATAGCGAGGCGATGGGACGACAGATGGACCAAGGCAATCCTGTAGTGGATACCGCTTGATCGCAAACGTCCGCGAAGAAGACCGAAAGCACGATGGACTGATGACATCGTTAAGTATATTGGTCCCGAGTGGCAGAGGAAAGCCCAGGACCGTGAAGGTTGGAAGGATGCTGAAGAGGCCTTCATCCTGCAGTGGATCGATACGGGCTGATAATGATGATGATGATGATGATGATATATATATATATATATATATATATATATATATATATATATATATATATATATATATATATATATATATATATATATAAAGGCCAATTTGAATTAATCGCTACTCAAGATTGGCCCTCAAGAAATCCGGATCTGAATTCGCTGGATTATCGACTGTGGAACGTTTTAGAGGAAAAGCCCTTCACTAGATATTGAGGCTCTACAAGCTGATTTAGCGGAAGTAGCAGCTTCAATATCCTTGAAAGTGCCAAGTGCAAGTCCATTTAAAAAATGTGTTAAGGAAAAGGGTGGACATGTCGAATAAATTTTATATTTTTGAATTCTCTCCTAAGTAAGAAATAAAATGACTTAATTCCACTATGTTGGTTTTTATATACACTACACACTTATATACAAAGGGCCGATCTTATGACAGGACTACGTATGCTAGATATTTTTATTTCATCTCAGTAGATTTCAAATTTATCTGAAGCCTCAAAAATTCCCAAAATTAAGTTTGATACGCAACATTCGCGCTAAAAGCTCAAACTTATATTCGGCTCGAAAGTTTTAAAGGGTATCTTACGATATTATCAAAGCCGAATGGAGCCTCGGTGAACCTTTAATCGGAACTTTTTAGTGCCTTTTCAGATGCAATAAATAATGCAATAAATAATCGAGTACCTTCTTAGCCACGTGAGGTCGAGCGTTGTCTTGCATAAACAATAAATTGGGACTACTACAATATTCTTAAAATAGTAATCAGCATTCAAGGATCTCGCACACACAGGAACTAATTCTGTACGATCATCAAAGCAGATGCCACCGCAGAATATAACAGAGCCACCGCTAATGGAATCCTTGCAGAGACATTGCAAGTAGCAAACCTCTCTCCTGGTCTTCGCCATTCTCGCTCACGACCATCTGGATGTTTTAGGCATGGATGTTTAGTTGGATGTTTAGTTTATGTTATATACATTTAAAAATTAATTTATTATTTAATTATGTTATTATATTCACAACCTAAATTATCAGTATCATTTCTGAAATTAATGGTATTATTTGCTTTTTTTATATAAATCATTTCTTAAATATTTCTTTTTTATATTGTTTTTTAAAATCTCAAATTTGTATGTTATTAAAATTAAAATTGTGGTCATTATCTATGGCATGTTTTAAAAGGTCAGTTACGTTTGGTTCTAGATTTCTAATGTTTTTTTTTAGTTTTTTAAGTAAAAAACTCAGGCTAAACGTTCTCATTCTCTTCAAAAAGAAATTGCTCTTTTACCCCGATCTTGCGCCTTCACATACGTCTCGAGTAGTTGGTGCAAAATTTCATAACTTACGCTTTAAAAGATTTCCACATGTGCTACTTTCACCGAATTGGATTATACATTATACACAATTAGATTAAGATGATAAACTTTAACAAAAAATACAGCTAAAAATAAATCAACAATGTCACGTGATAATTTATGAAATACATCTAGTTGTCCTTATAATAATTACTTTATCCTCGCCTTATTGGTAGTAGCTATTGACATAATGCTGATAAAATCAGTCCTAAAATGTCAAAACAAACAAGAAAAGGTCAAAATAAAGTGAAACTAAAGAAAAATTACATACATCTTACAAACGGAGACGTCTATTATAATACTTGAATCTCCGGCAACTGACATTGTATTACAAGAATTGTTATTCCTGCCGAAATACGCAGATATAAACAAGACCAATCCAGTATACTCATGGAAAAAAGGATTAATCCCAAAAGTAGTAAATTAAATTTTTGCATATTGAGATTATCGTTGAGGTGTGTTGTTGCACTTTTCAATTTTGATAATTGCCTTTATGAATTAGATCAATATATTAATCCTTACCGCTCAGCTCTTATTGAAAGTATTCCTGGAGGGAGACATGAGTTTTGAAGATAAAGGATGATCAGGTCGTCCATGAACTCTCGATGCTGACATTTTAAGTGCAGCTGCACATCCTAGAACAGGCATTAGGAAATTTTCAGAGAAATTAGGAATATCTCACTCTACCATTAAGTGGCGTCGGCGAGGCGCATGAATGGTGCAAAAGAGCTGCAGAAGCATGAGCATCGCTCATGTCAGCCACGCAACAGGTTGAAGTGTCTAATACTCCCCTTGAAAACCTTACTGATTTTTGATTTATCAAACCTTGGATGAAGAAGAGGATAATTTCAATAACTCTAATCACGCAAATCAGTGTGTTATGCCCGGGCAACCAGCTTTTCCGGTACCAAGAGTAGAAAGGTTTGTCAAAAAGGTCACATTGTGCATTTCAATATGAACATTTTAAAGGAATATTTCACTTTGAGGTGGTTCTTAATGATAGAGTGAAAAAATTTAATCTCTATTCAGCTCAACTTGAGAGAGTTCATGCTATTCTAGCCGCAAAATAGCCAGCCTTGGTAAAGACAACGCAAGACCATATACTTCACATCTGGCCACCTTAAAAAATTAACGAATTGGACTCCCTCCCTCGGATTATCACTTATTTCTGTTCATGGTTCACCTTTAGGTTATCGACAACAATGGCCTATAGTTCAAGAAATAACCACCAGGCATACATTTTATAAACGGTGACTAATTAAATACCCCAAAAAAGCAAATATTTTTATATTTTTGTTTCACTCTAATATTTTACCATTAAGTGAGTAAATTGCTGAAATGTTACAGGACTTTAACATTTTACAGTCTAGATTTTATCTTGTTGCAGTAATCAGAAGTCATTAATACTCGAAACAGAATATTACACAGTGAATTACACTAAACAAAAATATCCCCATATCAGAATATGCCTAATTCGATACTGAACTTTGGAGTGGATCTTGGCACTTTCAAGGATATTGAAGCTGCTACTTCCGCTAAATCAGCTTGTAGAGCCTCAATATCTAGTGAAGGGCTTTTCCTCTAAAACGTTCCACAGTCGATAATCCAGCGAATTCAGATCCGGATTTCTTGAGGGCCAATCTTGAGTAGCGATTAATTCAAATTGGCCTTTATATATATATATATATATATATATATATATATATATATATATATATATATATATATATATATATATATATATATATATAAAGGCCAATTTGAATTAATCGCTACTCAAGATTGGCCCTCAAGAAATCCGGATCTGAATTCGCTGGATTATCGACTGTGGAACGTTTTAGAGGAAAAGCCCTTCACTAGATATTGAGGCTCTACAAGCTGATTTAGCGGAAGTAGCAGCTTCAATATCCTTGAAAGTGCCAAGTGCAAGTCCATTTAAAAAATGTGTTAAGGAAAAGGGTGGACATGTCGAATAAATTTTATATTTTTGAATTCTCTCCTAAGTAAGAAATAAAATGACTTAATTCCACTATGTTGGTTTTTATATACACTACACACTTATATACAAAGGGCCGATCTTATGACAGGACTACGTATGCTAGATATTTTTATTTCATCTCAGTAGATTTCAAATTTATCTGAAGCCTCAAAAATTCCCAAAATTAAGTTTGATACGCAACATTCGCGCTAAAAGCTCAAACTTATATTCGGCTCGAAAGTTTTAAAGGGTATCTTACGATATTATCAAAGCCGAATGGAGCCTCGGTGAACCTTTAATCGGAACTTTTTAGTGCCTTTTCAGATGCAATAAGGTTGCCGATAGAGTTTGAATAAACTAACTAAATTATCGCGTTATGGATATAAATTATGTATATTAATATTTTCAGTAAAGAGATTTACATACAAAGTTTTTTAGATAAAAGAGATTTGTTATAAATCCACTCCAAAGTTCAGTATCGAATTAGGCATCTTCTGATATGGGGATATTTTTGTTTAGTGTAATTCACTGTGTAATATTCTGTTTCGAGTATTAATGACTTCTGATTACTGCAACAAGATAAAATCTAGACTGTAAAATGTTAAAGTCCTGTAACATTTCAGCAATTTACTCACTTAATGGTAAAATATTAGAGTGAAACAAAAATATAAAAATATTTGCTTTTTTGGGGTATTTAATTAGTCACCGTTTATAAAATGTATGCCTGGTGGTTATTTCTTGAACTATAGGCCATTGTTGTCGATAACCTAAAGGTGAACCATGAACAGAAATAAGTGATAATCCGAGGGAGGGAGTCCAATTCGTTAATTTTTTAAGGTGGCCAGATGTGAAGTATATGGTCTTGCGTTGTCTTTACCAAGGCTGGCTATTTTGCGGCTAGAATAGCATGAACTCTCTCAAGTTGAGCTGAATAGAGATTAAATTTTTTCACTCTATCATTAAGAACCACCTCAAAGTGAAATATTCCTTTAAAATGTTCATATTGAAATGCACAATGTGACCTTTTTGACAAACCTTTCTACTCTTGGTACCGGAAAAGCTGGTTGCCCGGGCATAACACACTGATTTGCGTGATTAGAGTTATTGAAATTATCCTCTTCTTCATCCAAGGTTTGATAAATCAAAAATCAGTAAGGTTTTCAAGGGGAGTATTAGACACTTCAACCTGTTGCGTGGCTGACATGAGCGATGCTCATGCTTCTGCAGCTCTTTTGCACCATTCATGCGCCTCGCCGACGCCACTTAATGGTAGAGTGAGATATTCCTAATTTCTCTGAAAATTTCCTAATGCCTGTTCTAGGATGTGCAGCTGCACTTAAAATGTCAGCATCGAGAGTTCATGGACGACCTGATCATCCTTTATCTTCAAAACTCATGTCTCCCTCCAGGAATACTTTCAATAAGAGCTGAGCGGTAAGGATTAATATATTGATCTAATTCATAAAGGCAATTATCAAAATTGAAAAGTGCAACAACACACCTCAACGATAATCTCAATATGCAAAAATTTAATTTACTACTTTTGGGATTAATCCTTTTTTCCATGAGTATACTGGATTGGTCTTGTTTATATCTGCGTATTTCGGCAGGAATAACAATTCTTGTAATACAATGTCAGTTGCCGGAGATTCAAGTATTATAATAGACGTCTCCGTTTGTAAGATGTATGTAATTTTTCTTTAGTTTCACTTTATTTTGACCTTTTCTTGTTTGTTTTGACATTTTAGGACTGATTTTATCAGCATTATGTCAATAGCTACTACCAATAAGGCGAGGATAAAGTAATTATTATAAGGACAACTAGATGTATTTCATAAATTATCACGTGACATTGTTGATTTATTTTTAGCTGTATTTTTTGTTAAAGTTTATCATCTTAATCTAATTGTGTATAATGTATAATCCAATTCGGTGAAAGTAGCACATGTGGAAATCTTTTAAAGCGTAAGTTATGAAATTTTGCACCAACTACTCGAGACGTATGTGAAGGCGCAAGATCGGGGTAAAAGAGCAATTTCTTTTTGAAGAGAATGAGAACGTTTAGCCTGAGTTTTTTACTTAAAAAACTAAAAAAAAACATTAGAAATCTAGAACCAAACGTAACTGACCTTTTAAAACATGCCATAGATAATGACCACAATTTTAATTTTAATAACATACAAATTTGAGATTTTAAAAAACAATATAAAAAAGAAATATTTAAGAAATGATTTATATAAAAAAAGCAAATAATACCATTAATTTCAGAAATGATACTGATAATTTAGGTTGTGAATATAATAACATAATTAAATAATAAATTAATTTTTAAATGTATATAACATAAACTAAACATCCAACTAAACATCCATGCCTAAAACATCCAGATGGTCGTGAGCGAGAATGGCGAAGACCAGGAGAGAGGTTTGCTACTTGCAATGTCTCTGCAAGGATTCCATTAGCGGTGGCTCTGTTATATTCTGCGGTGGCATCTGCTTTGATGATCGTACAGAATTAGTTCCTGTGTGTGCGAGATCCTTGAATGCTGATTACTATTTTAAGAATATTGTAGTAGTCCCAATTTATTGTTTATGCAAGACAACGCTCGACCTCACGTGGCTAAGAAGGTACTCGATTAGCTAATCAAGTTGGTATACCAACTATGCAATGGCCACCAAAAAGCCCGGATCTGAATCCGATCGAACATGTATGGGATTACCTCAAAAGAAATGTGAAACGTCATATTCCTGCTCCTAGAAACCTGACGAAACTTGAAAATGCAGTTATCACAGAATGGGAACAAATTTTTCAAGATTTTATCCCAAATTTAATTAGAAGCATGCCTAGACGCACAAATACTGTAATCCGAAGTAGAGGAGGCAACACACGCTACTAGTGTCCGAGTTAAATCATTAATCGATTTTGCAATAAGGTCTTAAGAATAATTTTAATTTAAATCTTATTCAGACATATTGTAGCTAATTAACTTTTTATGTATCCGAAAATGTTTTTTAACTTTAAAACGTGTTTTTAAATTATTTTGAACTAAAACTATTAAATATATTGAACGAAGTTATAAATCATTTTGACTGAAGTACATGCGTTTTGTTATCCAAGAGAAAATTTTTCTTGCCGAAGAATAAAAATATCTTGGTTGAAAAATAATTTTTTGGCTTATGAACATTTAGTCTCAACAATTTCAACAAACTGACTTCTTGGTTCAAAACAATAATTATTTTAAATCCTAAATAATTTTTTTTTGAACAAGAAAATAAACTGCTTAAATAACAATAATAAATATCTTGGATCGAGATAATAAAAATTTTACTCTGTGTTTAAGTATGATTATTAAATGGATAATACGAGGGTGAGTCAGATATAAACCGGAATTGTTTAATACATATTTATTATTTATAAAATAATACAAAAAAAACTATTGATAATTTTTCGAAATTGCCTCCTCCACGCTCTATACATTTTTCCCAGCGGTTTGGAAGCTTGTGAATGCTTTGCTCGTAGAAACTTTGAGTTTGGGTCATGAGCCAATTGCGCACGAAGTCGTCAACATCTTGATCATTGTCAAATCGTACCCCTCCAAATATATGTTTCAAGAGCGCAAACAAAAAATATTCACAAGGTGGGGCAAAAATATATGGAACAAATGTGGAACAAATGTGGTCTGTATGTCCAAGGGTGTTTCAATGCATATTCTCAAGTTTTTGCTTCGCCAAAAGCGCCGTGTCTGGCCTGGCGTTGTCATGGAGAAGGAGGACGTCTCTGATGGTGACACCGCGCCTTTTGCTCCTATAAGCGGATTTTGTTGCCTCCATCAGGCAGGTCCCCACTTTTACGACGATAATGGCAGAATACACCTTCGCGCAGATCTGGGTAATGTTACTTCGAGCAAACAAACTCGTTTGATTTTAATAAACTTTAATTTTCATATAGAAATAAATTGAATTTTAAAATGGATGAAAATCGATGACTCACCCTGTATTTGACGGTAATTTCTTTAAAATGAATTCGTTCATGTGAAGGCAGGTTATTTCTTGGAACTACATTCCAAATGACAAAATTTTTATACTTTACAGCCTATATTTATATTTTGAAAATACCCCTGGCCATCATGACAGTAGTAGGCAGCATTAACCGTACGTCGATCATGTAGAAAATCAATCAGCAAATCTCCCTTCCAGTCGTAAAAAAACGGTCGCGAGAGCCTTACCAACTGAGAGACAGGTTTGGGCCTTTACAGCGCAGGTTTCGTCTTTCCTTCGCCATTCTTTACTCGTCATTTTTGTTTCTGAAGTGTAATCATGCACCTACGTTTCATCACTAGATGAAATGAACTAGATCAATGTTATCAGCAGTGACACTTGGGACGTCGATTATGACTTACCTTGACCACACTTTCTCGTCCAGTCTTAAGCTTCTCATTATTCCGTTGCTCATTTATGGCTGCACTGACAAAAGAAGCGTTTCTCCCACTTCCAATGCATTGCACTGCAACAACCTGCACCGACAGCCTGCTCGTAATTGGATGAGGAAAGTAATTGTAAAATTCCTTTTTATATTTGATTCACCCTCGTAATTTATTGAAGCTATTTCATTTCGCACTGAAAGTAAAGCTTTAAATTAAAAAAAATTAGTTACGAAAAAAGAAGTTTTATGTGAATTTGTTTCGAGAGAAAACTTTTCTTGAATCAAATAGGCGTGTTCTTAGTTGAAGTTGGTAGCACGTTTTCTTATAAAAAAATATATTACTTAAGACAAAATAAGTTTTTTTTTGCATCGAATAGTTTTTTTATTGGTTAAACTAATTAATATTTTTTCAGTTCAGAAAAATATCAATTTGTTTCGAAATATTTTATTATCTTCTAATTAAAACATTTAATCTTGAAATAAAAGATTTATAAATCTAGCTTGAAAAACATATTACTCATATTGAGAATTAACAAATCTTCGAGTGAAAATAGAAGTTTTGATTTAGATGTGAAATATATGTCGACTAAAGAAACAAAAATGATTCAAGATTGAATTATTAAAAAAAAGGTTTAGTGCCAAATAGTTTGTTTAGTTATACATTTAATTTGCCTTATGCTCAAAAATTTTCTTGAGTCCAGAATATTTGACATAGATTAAATATTTTTTTGATATTGTGGATTTGTGTGATAATTTTGCCTATCATAACAGTTTTTTGACTTCCCCAAAGATCATCATCGTCAATGGATTTATAACATTAAAAATTCAGGAGTCCGCGTTTTTTATCAGCGAAAATGAGGGTGGAATCAAACTCTTTTTATATGCCTGTTGATGTTAAACTCTATCAAATAAAGTGTTTTATAACAGCTCGAACTTTAATTTTATCAATATTTCAGAATAGGTTAAAACTTGTTTGCGCCATCTCTGTGTCAGGCCGAGAACTTTTCGAATGATTCTCTTAGTATTCAATAGCTATATCATGTAAGGATTAAATGTGGTTTAGTTCTAAAACATACACATTTACATAACATCAAGCAAACTATACAGTCGTTTTACTGCAACGCTAACTATAATATACCATATATATTTCATTTAAATCAAATAGAATAAATTAGCGCTTCAAACGCCGATTAATTCCATACTCGAATTTTGGAAATTACTAAACTTATATAATGCGCTTTCATCTAATAAGCTTTTTACTCGAACCTTTCCGTTTTAAATATTAATTTAGCCGACTTATTTGCATAATGCGCAAATTTGATTGACTTTTTCTAACTCGATCCGGTACGTTATTGCATTGGAAAAGGAATTAAATAGTTTCGAATTAGAGATTAGCAAACGCTCGATTCGGTTTTTAATGACATTGTAAAATGCTCTTTAACGCTTCCAAGTTGGACGTAAGTTTTGAACTGTTGCGTATCGAGGTATATTTTTGGAATGCCGTGAGATCCGATAAATCTAAAACCTAAGAAGAGGAGTTTAAAAAAGTGCATTAAATTAAAGTTCGAGCTGTTATAAAACACTTTATTTGATAGGGTTTAACTCTAACAGATATACCAAAAAAGTTTTCCACAAGAGATTCCACCCTCATTTTGGATGACAAAAAAATTGCGCCAGTGAATGTTTAAGCTTTCGTTAGTGTCGTGCAGTCTCACAAACCGACCTGACCAAAATGTTTAAATAAAAATGGTGGACGACCCACTAAAGCGAGAGGTACATTGACCGTGCGTCAATGTACCTCTCGATAAACGCATGTAGGATACTCCGCGTCAGTTAAAGTATGAATATCTTAAATAGTGCACTTGTTTTTTTCGTTTACGGTCTCAAACACAGGCGCCACTAAAACGATTGGCAAGACTGTGTATACAGGTATATTTTTGTTGATTGTTGGCCTGGCTATGTTTTGTTCTTTCTTATTAATGAAACGAACGGCAACAGCAGCAATTGTAAACATTAATAGTAGAAATTTTACCTGCATTTAATGATGAAGCTGAAGAGGATGTAGACGTCCTAGAAACCAGAGAAGAAGATAGTGAAAGCGAACAGGAGGTGGAAAGCGACACAGATACCGATATACCAGATAGACCGTATCTTCTGGGAAAAGATGGCAAAACTAAATGAGAAAAGCATGGTATAAATCTATTAACATTAAATTTAACTAAGGTAGCTGATACTTAATGGAAATTCGTTTTAAATAAATAAGCAAAGATTAATATCTAAAAATTTCCATTATATTTAATTGTATGTATAACAATTGTTTGTGCTTTTTTCAAATACAAACTATACTAAGCTAACAGTGAGAAAAGTAATTACAACCTTAAGTGTCTATCGACCTAATAGTACCATAAAACAAAATAGTGGCAAAATAGATTTCTAGGCTCTCTAAATGATTTAATTTTTTGGATTTATTCTCATTATGTAACATTATAAAATTATCATTGAAAGTATCCTTTTCTAACATTAAATGGTTAGCATAATGATTAATTTGTTGTTTAGTATAACTTATTTTATGTTCGTTGAGCCTAGTAGAAAAAGATCTTCCTGTTTGTCCAACGTAGACTTTTGGACAAGTCCCGCACTAAATTAAATAAACTCCTGATTTATGCAGTTTATTCGTTTGATTTTTATTGTTTTTAATGAGGCGTCGATTGTTTATTTTGGATAAATCTCTCGACACTAATTTGGTAACTTTTCCCGTATATGTAATCGTTTTGAAAGCTGTATTTTTGATATTATTGACCGGGTATATTAAATGAATGGTTTTATTATATTTTTTTTATTATTTATTATATTTATAATGTTTGGGTCGTTTCCATTATTTACTGCGATCTTTTTGATGACATTCAATTCTTTATTATAATTATCTGTTGACATCAATGATAATTTTATAATGTTACATAATGAGAATAAATCCAAAAAATTAAATATTTCAGAGAGTCTAGAAATTAATAAAAGAAAAAAGTTGGATATTTTGCTAAATGACCAGCTAGATTTGAATGGTTCACCGTTATTAAACTTATATTGTCCTCCTAAACGTTGACAAAAAAATGGATTTCCCCACTATCATGTTTTATGTTATTATTAGATCGATGGACACTTTAGGTTGTCTCACTTTTCTCACTGTTAGTTTAGTATAGTTTGTATTTGAAAAAGGCACTGTGTGTCGAAACAATTGTTATACATACAATTTTACATATAGTGAAAATTTTTAGATATTAATCTTTGCTTATTTATTCTATTAACATTATCAAACATCTTCCAGGCGTAAGCAATAACTACAGAGCTATCAAAGATCCAGTTGCTATATAGCAGCTATTAGAAAAAGTAACCATTTTAACGCCGATGATTTATTCAAAACATAGAAATTCGATGAAAATTTTTTAGTTTTACCAAGTTGGTTTTTAGGTTTTTTTTACTAGCCCATATTCGATTTGATGATAATTGTTTTGATGGATCATGGAATTATTTAACTGTATTGTATCCAATTGCAAGAAGCCTTATTCGTGGTCACAGTTTACAATTATTGATGAAAAACTCGAAACATTTAGAAAAAACTATCGGTTTCGACATTACATACCAAAAATATAAATCAAATATAAATATGGCGTGAAAATGTTTGCATTGGTTGATGTTAAAATGTACTAAACCGCTGATCTTGAAGTATATGTTGGAACTCAGAATCCTGGTCTATTTCAAGTAAACCATCGTCCTTACGAAGTCGTACGACGTTTATGTGAACCTATAGTGGCAACGGGACATAACGTGATAACAGACAATTGGTTCACAAGTATCGAATTAGCTAATGAACTTAGGATCAATTATAAATTAAGCCTATTAGGCACTCTTCGTAAAAAGAATGCTCAAAGACCTCCATTACTGATTCAAGTATATTTATTTTTCGAGAAAATTACACCTTACTTTCCTATATACCTAAAACAGGAAAATTTGCTCTTTTGTTGTCTACAATGCACTTGCACAATGCACAGCGATGATGCGCTAGATAAAGAAACCGGAAAACCCGAGATGATTAGACACTACAACAAAACAAAAGGTGGTGTGGATACGGTTGATAAATTATCTTCTATGTAGAATATCTCTTCTATGTATATATAATATATTCCATGTATAGGCGCAAGACCTTGAAGACGATGGTCAATGGTGATTTTTTACAGCTTGATGAATATTGATGGTATCAACGCTTTTATAATTCATGTACGCATCCTTCATGTACGCATCCTAAAATGTAATAATAATCATTAATACAAGTATCAATATAAATAATTTTAATTAGAAAAATTTGATTTTTTACAATACACATCTAGTGAGGCTAGTTGAGCAAGCATTGAACGCGCGTTGCTCAACTAGCCCCAGTTGAGGCAATAAAATAAAAATTAGGTTATAAAAAAACTCATAAGAGTTAAAAATCGAAAGAACAATAATTAAGTAATCTTTAAAAATGTACGTGGTCCTTATTAAGTGTTTTTATACCAGTATAGTAGACAAATTACAATGACCTGTAATATTTTTTACACCAAAAAAATTCTCTTATTTTATCGGAACACGGGACAGCAATTGATAGTCGCGCTATGTATCCCCCTCCCATAACCCCTTCTTTCCGCCATTTTCACTTTTGTTGTAGGTAGTTTAGTTTTCGAGATATTTCCATTGCTCAACTTGCCCCTCTGATCAACTGGTCCCGCTCTACCTTACTGTAAACAGAACAGTAACAAACTAAACTATAGGAAATAATAAAACTGCTTTTAAGAGTTCGTAGAATACTGTGTAGTCTGGTAAGTGTAGCGGGTGGAGCAAAAGTTCCCAGTCAAGTGCAGAAATGATGTCTCTGACAGCTTTCGCTGTGTGTGATGGGGCGTTGTCGTGCTGCAAAATCATTTTTCCGTATCTTGTAGCCCATTCTAATCGCATTTCGATTAATACTTGGTTCAAATTGGTCATTTTTTGGCGGTTATTAACTGTTTCACCTAGTTTCAGAAGATCACTGATCAACTGATTTCATACTGATCCAACCAAATACATTGTCTTCTTTCCAAAGCGATTCGTTCTTGCGATTGATGTTGATGTTTGTCCTGAGTCAAATCATGACTTTTTGCATTTTGGGTTCTCGAAATATATCCACTTTTTGTCTCCAGTCACGATCCGATGCAAAAAAAGTTTTTATATCATGCCGAGAAAGCAAAATTTCCCACACCATTTTTCGCTTCTCCATCTGTCTGTCGTTCAGCTGATGTGGTACTCATTTTCCTGCCTTCTGGATCTTCCCATGACATGCAGACAATTACAAATGGTTCGACGACCGACATTTAATCTATCCGCCATTTGTTGTTGAGTAAAATTATCGTCTTCTTCCAACAATGCTTGCAGTTCGGTATATTCAATTTTGTCGATTGATTTGGCGTTCTTCGTTTTTGTCTTTGGCGTTCAAGTCGAAATAACCGTTTTTACCGCATTAGAATATTGTCGCCGTAAGTTTTCACTGTATACGACGGCTTTTACTCGCATTTTCCTTTTGACTGAACAAGAAAAGCAGTCCTTGCCTCAGATGCTCTTTGTTTGGCTCAAAACTCGACATATTTACCACACGAAAAAAAAATATGGCGCTAACTCGAAATCGTCTAAACATCAATGGCATTTTGAAAGATACTGTGTAGCAAAATGACATAAGAGATTAGACTGTGAAGCGACCATTGATTCCACGCCATCTCTTAAAAAAAAATAACAATTATTAACCGCCACACCTGGTAATAACCACCACCCCTTCCCTTACTTGTAATAGCTAATGACATGATTTTGACAAAGTCATTTTCAAAATGTCTAAACAAACAGAAAAGATAGACCAAACTGATAAACCGAAATTCGTAAAACTAGACAAGTTAAAGCAAAGCGAAATAAAAGAAAAATTATACAACACCAAGCAAGTGGAGACATCCATTACAATACTTGAATCTCCCGAAACTGACGTAGTATTAGAAGCACTTTTATTTCTATCGAAATACGCAGATACTAACAAGAACAACCCAGTGTACCTAGTTAAAAAAGGATTAATTTCAAAACTAGTAAAGAATTTCGACAAGAACATTTGCATTTTGAGATTATCGTTGAGGCTTCTTGCTGAACTTTTGAATTTTGATGATGGCCTTTATGAATTAGATCAAGAAATATACGATGAAACCCTTCTTCGAATAACAGATATGTACATAGAACATAAAGACATCTACATAAAGCAATACTGTGTGGAAATTTTATCAAAAGTTGCTACAATGCCCAGAATTACTGTACTAATATTTAAAACTGATCTTCTGAATCCAGTCTTAGATTATATGAAATCATCGAAAAATGTAACAATACTTTATCATAATTTATTGCTGTTTTTTCGACTAATGGAGATTCCAGCAGCAGTAAGTGCTCTTCCAGAGTGCAAGAATTTTGATGCAAATATCATCATTCATCACATAAATAACGAAAATATAAATATTTCAAATGTAACGTTAGATGTTATCAAAAAACTTTCCAGCTATGGACTTCCATTCTTACAAGACCGTTTCAAAGCTCTACATTTAGTAGAGAAGATATTAGCTATTATTATGAAAGATGACCAAGTTGCACAACACGATAAAGCCATAAGCATATTGCATCATTGTTTAGCATGTGACGAAACAAGTACTTATTTTATAGAATCAGTTGAATTCTTGGAACTCTGCGAGTGGGTGAAAACATGTCATCCGAAATATCTCATCCCGCTAATTGAGGTTTTTGTAAAATTATCCAGTGTGCCTGAAATTAAGCAAATTCTTTTTGATTTATCTGTTGACGAAGCAATTTTAACCTTCTTCAGATGTTCAAGCAAAGTCGTAATAAATAGGGTGTGTCAGGCGGTCTCGAATATGACCACCCATAAATACTGTTGCGAGCATATGTTAACTCCAGTTGTAACATCAACTTTTGTAGATATCTTAAATCGGCAAAATGACGATGAGGATGTACACAATGAAATAGCTTTAGGGACAGTATTTAATTTTATCAGAAGAAATCCTAAAGGGTTAGAAATATTTTATAACAAGGAACTTAAACCAACCCTTCTAAATTATTTTTTCGTCAAATCGAAATTAGTATGTGAAGAAACATTTCTAATGATACTTGAAACATTATATCGATATTTGGTTCATCCGGTATATCAAGAGGAATTTGCATCTCAAGAGTTGTTTGTAGAACTTCTAAACTTGTTCCAACAATCTTCAGTTGCAACATCTACATTTTGCTGTGAAATCTTGACTCATATATTGATATTTGAAGAATTTCGAAAACATTTTTTAGAAGTCAAAGGACCCATAATGTTTATACAAAAAATAGAAAATTGTAAAGAGTTGAACCTTCTGACGCAAATTTTATATTTTATATATTGTTCACTAATTTATGAGAATATTGCCATGGCATTTCTCTATAACGGTTTAATAAGTTGCTTGCGTAACATTGACGAGTATATAAAATCAAAAATTCCTTTAATAAGGAAGGTTTTGGAACTTGGATTCAGTTATTATCCACCTATTAAATTTTTTGAAGGTGGACGTCTAGAAGCAACCGATAAATTTCCGAATAAATTCTACCTGATTCATGGCCCCTGGAATGGACCTTTTCCTTTTTTGGAGATCTTAGAAGGTATGTTCGTCTCGCCTTACCAAACTATATACCTAGTTGATTACTCATATGAAGTCGTTGATAATAATTTATCAAGTAATAAAAGTCAAAGTTCATTAACACTATCAAAAAGTCTAAAATCATCTGAATACTCCCTATCGACCAAAAACTCATCAGATAGTAGCAATATGACAATATCAACTCCAGCACCTTCATTATTCAATATGAATTATGGGAAAATATCATCTGATCCTTTTTTACCACGCTATATTCACCATATCAAAAAATATGAAGCCTTTCTGGATGGGCCTATACAAACAAGATGTAGATTTCTGGCAGAATATGTCGATACACTTCTTTGCGGTCCCAAAGAAAATCTTACCTTTCCCCAGAAGATCCACGAATACAAATTACATATAGAATGTCTCAAAACAAAGTTGGGAAACAATATAATACCGATTGGTTATCTGAGATTAGGGTTCCATTGCGAGAGGGCGCTTCTTTTCAAGGCCCTGGCTGATAAAGTTTGTATTCCCTGTTCGTTAGTTAAAGGAAACCTAAAAGTTTATTGGAATGAAGTTCCTGTTTTTGAAGGGGATGATTCCAGTGAAAAGGTTAAGTTTTATGTCGTTGATTTAATAGATAATTTGGGTAAATTATTGTTAGTGGGATCTAGAGAAGCAAATAAATATTGTAATCTAAACTAAATATGTTCTGTTTAATTTCTCCTGAAACCATTTATACTGGGTGAGCCATGAATTCGTAATATATCACAGTATTTACTTAAAATTATAAATTATTATAATTGTTTTATTTATTAAAAAATTTAAAATTATTATTTATTTAAAAAAATAAGTTTTAACAGTATATTAACAGTAAAGAAATAAGTGTTTATTATTATATCATGACTAGGTGAACCTTGGCGTCACTAGCACTCTTCTAATATAGCAGTGAGGTTCTGAAAAACAGCACATGACGAATGAAATTTCCTGATACATTGCTGTTAATTCTGATTTATTGTAGCTGTATTTCCAAGAAGCCATCTCAAAGACACGAGTCTTCCCATTCTAATTGGGCGCTGGAGTTGTAATTCTAATTGGAATCGGTTCATTAAGTGCAGAAATTGTTGACCCACCCTGTATAATATCATCTTTATTTAAAAACCTATATCTCACGCATATCCACCCCAATATGTTTACTATCATGATCATAATCACTCATCTTTTCTCTATTGTCGAATCATTGATTCTTCTAGGAAGTACTTCTATTGGTTTCTATTCTGCGCAGTGGCTATTCAGAGAAAAGGCTAATCTGGCAAAAACATATAAAGAATCGTCCAATAAGGGTATCAGAGCTTTAAAATGAGGCACAATGATAATTACAATAATAATCCAGTAATTTTTATTTTTTCTTAAAGAACAAATAATAGCATCATGTTATACAACATTATTTTCAAAATATTAAATATACACCACACATATTTGATTGTATATACAAATAATTTGTTTGCACAGTTGAATCGTGTATCTTCTTGGTGAATTGACACAATCCACTGAACATAGCAGTCTATGAGCAACATTTACATGTCAAATAGTTTTGCCGCTGTTACATTTGAAAGTTCTGACGCTCTTAATGGAAAACTATTTACAAAACAGAAAACGGCTTGTCTTCTACTAAACAAATTAAACTCGATAATTGTTGGTAGACTGCAACTTTCCGTGGAGAATATGATATTGCTCTACAAAGCTATTCTGAAGCTGGCCTAACTCTATTCTTCCGTATATTCTCCCTTAAGCTCGACATATTTTTTCCAGCGGTTCTCCTATTCATTTATACAATCTCTAAAGTGATTTTCTGGAGGTCTGTCAAAATACTCTGCTATCTATGGCTGCTATAACTTCTTCATTTGATGAAAAACGCTTGTCACGTACGAATTCTTTGAAATTTGAGAACAGATGAAAGTCAGAGGGTGCCAGATCTGGTGAATATGGTAAATGCTCCGACAATTCGTAGTGTAACTCCTCCCATTTGGCCATTGCAAGAACACCTCTGTGAGCCTGTACATAGTCTTGATGAAAAAAATATTTTTTTCGCTAAATCAGGTTTTTTCTCACGAATGTTTGCATCTAATTCATCCAAAAGGTTTGAGCAATACTGTTCTGTTATTGTTTTATCGATTTGAAGGTAATTAATTAACAAAATGTTTTTTCCATCCCAAAAATTTGATGCCATAAGCTTTCTGGTCGATTTTGATCAGTTTGGCTGCTTCGGAGCTGAAGAACCGGACTCAGTGCACTCTGCGCTTTGTTGTCGCAGTTCAGGATTATAGTGGTCATTCAGGATCATAGTGGTCAAGTGTCATCCGTAGTTACAAAACGACGTTAAAAATTTATTTTATTTTTTCGAAAAAGATCGAAATATTGGTTAGAAAGTTCTACTCGCAGTCGTTTTTGATCAGAATTTAACAAAAGCAATCCGACCTTGCACATAGCTTTCACAAGCCCAACGCCTTTTTCAAAATATGAAACACCCATTCAGTTGAGATGTCCATGGCCTTAGCAATTTCACTCAAATCCAATTGTCTGTTATCCATAACCATATCATGTATACAATCAATTATTTGTTCATAAGTTGCACTTAATGGACGTCCAGAATGAGGATCATCATATAGACGTTGTACGGCCACGTTGAAACTTACCTGCCCACTTACAAACCATTGTTTTTTAAGGAGCAGACTCCCCTAATACATTTATCATTTCGTAATGAATTTCCATTGCCTTCAAACCATTTTTTACAAAGAATTTAATCACTGCACGATTTTCAATATTTTCCATTTTAAAAACATCACTGATACCTTTACATTAAGCTGCTATTTTTCTACGAATGAATTGTTGGATCGAATTGAAACTTTACATATATTCATATGAAGGATGAAACTTCAAAACGTAAGAGATTAGATAGTTCCTTTACTGCTCTATAGGGGTCGCTCCGCGGACTTTTCTATTAGCCTAGTATATCATGCAAATGTTTCAAAATAAGGCCCTATCAGGTCTCATGGTAATGTTCTTCGCTATAGCTCTAACATAATTATATAATGATAGTCCAATTGCTTCAGTGAAAGAGATGATATTCTAATATAATGAAAAATACTGACGAGTTAAAGTAGAGAGCAAAAAGACAACCTAGAGAAAGTGCACTCCCTCAGACTTGATGAACAGATTCATAGAATGAAGTATATATGTTCACATGTATGTGTCACATTATTCTAGTGGTTACTGTTAGTTTTAGTATGAAGAGCACATAAAACTTTAAGTCAAGAAATTAGTATGTTGATTCACTGAACACGATCGACGCATGTCATTATATCACATTAATAGCTTCTCGCCCTTCGATTGATTGTTAAATATAAAGAGTTAAAACAACTAAAATAAAGAACACTATATTGCTAATAAATAATTTGTGTTGTGACTGGATACAATACTGTATATTAAACGTTAGAACGAATACGAACGAAACGAACAATAATTTTCCATTTAAGTTTACCGTACGAAAGTTTACAGTAGAAATGAACATTTAAAATAAATACGGCACTACTTCACAAACGTAATTAAAATATAGGAATGAATACGCTGCCGTTTGTAAAAATGTTCAACGTTAAACACGAATAATAATGTTCTCTTTAAGTGTACCGTACGAAAGTGTACATATACAGAAGAAACGAACATACTTAAAATAAAAAACAAACTCTGTTGAAGTAATTAAAATGTTGTGAATAGATACGCCGCTGTTTGTAAAAATGTTAAACGTTAAAAGTGAACAATAATTTTCCCCTTAAGTGTACCAGTTTCCGAAACTATTCTTTCGGGGCGCTGAGAGCGTTTTTGCCTCATAAATCATACCCGGCAATAATTTACACCCGCCATTGTTTTATTTTGTTATGATTTAAATTTTCTTTTGCTGTTATGACGTGATTAATGACTAGATTACAATATTTACCGCCCGTTGTCTGCTGTTGTGAAGTTCGCTATTTGTTTAGCTTAATGTTGATTCTTGACAATAAACACTCTATTGTTTTGAAAATAAAAAAACTTCAGGCGCCGAATAATATTTTTTTGATTTTTTTTAACTAAACGAATAGGATGCTGAATTGTTTATTGTCGCCTTAATGACCATTAAGTTTTGATTGATATTGGATAAATTTTTAGATTGATTAGAAGAAAAATAAAATGTTTGTTGATTTAAAATTATCTTTAAAACTTAAAATTGCAGAAATAGAGTGAGATATCGTTGATATGCGATGTTAATTATGGATTCTTTTTAGATGCTTTTTAGATATTTAAAATCACCCACAACTGAAGTTAGATACCTTCAAACTATTTATTTTATGTGAAATACCATTCAATGGCATTAGGGTTTGAAAACAATTTCCGACAAATGTCCACCACCAATATATATTTCTGATAAAGCGTATTCTGTTAATCCAATTTCCGACCACTTTTTTTAGCAATTGGGGGGGTTTTTAGCTTATATCTGTAATTGTCTGAGTTATGTTGGTTTCCAAGGCATTAATAGCTGGTGGTTTATCGGCATAGACCAAGGACTCCAAAGAAAATAATCCAAAGGCATTAAATTACTAATACATAAAAACATATATTTGGCCGACCTCAAAAATACATTCGTCAACCTAAACCAAAATGTTACATTGACGCGCAAGGAGATTTTGAATAAAAAAAAAAATTTTTGGCATAATAAATAATTTTGCCAAAAAGTCCTGTTTTCCATATATACATATATATATATATATATATATATATATATATATATATATATATATATATATATATATATATATATATATATATATATAGTAAACTTATGGCAGTGAAAACATATAGAAGAATGAAGAATAATTTCGCAGCTAATGACATGACCATCAAAGTAGACAGAGATTTCACTTATCTTGGCGTGACTTATAATTCACAACCCTACTAATATAGTAAGTCACACCACAACTGATAACAGCTCATATTATAGATATAATCACTTAAAAAATCTAGTTCTGTAACAAAAACATCTAAACTAGGAATCTATAAAACAATAAGACCAGTTGTAACCTATAGATGTTAAGTTGGCAATGACAAAAAGACAGTAGGATGTTACTCCGTTTTGAAATACAAATATTAAGGAGTTTTTTTGGTCCTGTTAGTAAGGAAGCTGAATGGAGAACCAGATACAATCACGAAATTAAGGAGATGTATAGAAATACAGACATAGTAGAACATATTATATACTTAAAGGTAAGGTGGGCAGGACATGTCGTATGCAGGAAAAGGTAGAGTGAATTTTCAGTCGAAACATAGGAGTAAAACGAAAAAAAGGCAGACCAAAACAAAGACGGTTAACCTACGACTTCATTCAATGGACTTTCTGAGAATTAGGGACTGGACAAAGTTAGCAGAAAATAGATTTGAATGGAGGATTCAATTCAATTCAATTTCAGGATTCAAAGATTCGGTAGGAGGAGCCTCGAAGAACAGTCTAACGATCACAAGCTGAGAATGAAAACCTTCTCAAACGACCGGAGTATATATATATATATATATATATATATATATATATATATATATATATATATATATATATATATATATAGCAATTTTTGGGGTATGTTTGTGAACTTTTTTTATGTCTTAATCCGTAGAGTCATCTGCCAAAATATTTCGACGTTATTTCCGGACACCCTATATATTAGGGTATTATATATTATAATTATATTCAATTAATTTATTAAAAATACCTTGTATAAAATGAATATTGTTTCAATACAACTTTCTATAACATACCAGTCGACGGTTGCACAATAATTATTCATAGTGCGGCTAGACCTACTTTCCTATCTTGATTGGAATATGCCAAAGAGATATGCATTGTGGTTGACGGTTTCAGCAAACGAATCCAAGTAAAATGGGGACGGCAGAGCTGAATAGTATTGTTGTCGTGGAGTGTTTCGCTGATTTATATTAAGACTCCATAGAATCAGGACTTTCATTAATTCTGCGATTAATAATCTAGACTTTATTTTATCATATTTGAATAGTACGGTTTTCGGTCATTAATTGTAATTTTCCGAAATTTAATAATTATATATATATATATATATATATATATATATATATATATATATATATATATATATATATATATATATAATACAAGAGAAATTTCAACACATTATCACAGTGAATATGAGATGGTTCATATATTAAATTAGTCCAAAAGACCAACATACAGCTCAGCCCAAACACAGTCTTCATCAGAGGCAGACCATGGGCTACATATGATCGAACAGGAAAGAATAATTCACGATAAAATGTTTGCAAGGAACTGTGAACAGAAACATCTATGGAGCTCTAAATGAATCTATTCGACAAAAGACAATCGTCGATGAGTGTGATGCGAAATCCTGCAGCACAAGAGTGCAACCCCTCATAGAGTAGAGAAAATGTTAGAAATGCTACTCTAGAACTTGGTTAGGATTTTTTTTTTTGTGATTCACCAATTTTCGATTGATTTTTCCAACAGTTAAATGTTTTTTATTACTACAAAACTACCACAAACCTTTTCCAAATTATTTACAATTGCAAAAAATACCGGTCTCGCATATATTCCAGATTTTAAACTGAGTGGTTAAGATAAACAGAACAACTTAAACAAAAATTCAAATACTTCTATGATTAAAAGGTAAGGTGGCTTTTATTGTACTAATTCGCCTGCTTGTCGTATTTTTTAAGTTGATATAACAATCCTTAATATACGATGAAAATTCTGATGGGTGAATTTAATGCTAGAATTGGAAAAGCCAGAACAGATGAAAATGCAACTGGCCAATATGGAAGTGGTGAGCGAGACAATCGAGGTGACAGATTGGTTGATTTTGCGTAAGGACGAGAACTGTATATTATAAACTCGTTTGGACTGGAAAATGGACATGGAAAAGTCCAACTGGTGTCACAAGTGAAATTGACTACATCATGTCAAATGATAAAACAATATATTGTAATTGTACTGCCCCTAACCGTTTTAATGTCGGAAGTGACCATAGAATGGTACGAGCGAAGATTAGGATAAACAGTTGAAGAGAACGTACAAGAATGGTGAGATCGAAGTAGATTCTGGGAAGCTGCTTCAGAGAGGCAGTGACTTTGAGATTGCTTTGTCAAACCGCTTTGATGGGTTGCAAGACCCAGAGGAGATGGAAATAACAGAGCTATATGACAAAATAATCGACAATGTTCTTGAAACGGCTGGTGCAACAGCACCAGCAGAAAAAAGTTTCTTTGGCAGAGTCGAGTACGTTCAACTTTGGAAAACTATAAAAAAACATATTCGAGAAGTAACGCGTTGATTCAACATGCAGCCAGTGTAAAAAAAAGTAGAAGAAAATAAGAGAATAAACAAAGCAAAACACAAGCTGAAAAATAAAAGGACACAAATGTATGCATTAATATGGGAGGATGGCACCGTTTGCAGGGAACGTACGGAAATGTTACAGGTTGTCAGAAGATTTTATTCCAAGATAAATAAAGATCAGAACCAGTTAGGGAGAGCAAAACCCACAAAAGAGTAAATGTCGGATATCCTGTTGGATGGAGTAACAAATGCTATAAAAACGATGAAAAGTGGAAAGGTTCCAGGAAAGAACAGTGTAACAGTTGAGATGTTGAAAGCTAGCAGTCGAACTTGACATAAAATACTAGCAAAATTATAATCAAAATGCCTCAGGGAACAAAAAATACCCAACCTATGGAAAAGTGCTGAAGTGATTCTTCTTCATAAAAAAATTAGCACAGAAGGATTTGAAAAACTACCGCCCAATAAGCCTTCCGTCAGTATTGTACAAGGTTTTCAGCAAGATAATATCTAAAAGAATAGTGATAACACTGAATGACGCTCAACCAAGAGAACAGGCAGGATTCAGAAGTGGATTTAGTACAATGGATCATATCCAGGTTGTCCAACAGTCCATAGAAAGGCACAATGAATACACCATGCCACTGTGCTTGGCTTTTATTGACTATGAAAAGGCATTTGACTCATCAATGAGATATCAAACCAAGCCATAATTGATGTATTAGCCTAGAGTCGCATAACCTAGAGTCGCCATGTATGGTGAAGCTACAGCGACAGTTCACAGAGATTATCTTGAAGTTAAAATCAATATAGAACGGGGTGTACGGCAGGGTGACTCAATATCCCCTGTTCTTTTCACAGCGTGCCCTGAAGAGCTATTCCGTAATCTGGATGGGGAACAGGATGGAATAAAAATAAATGGTGTATACTTAAGCCACCTTAGATTCGCAGATGATATTGTTCTCTTGCCACAAAATCCAGATGAACTACAAAAACACATACAAGGGCTGCAAAAGGAGGGAGAACCATTTGGCTTGAACATAAACCTGAAAAAGAGTCAGGTTATGTTCAAGAAATTTACTGAAAATAGAAGAATATCTACTTTAGGAAGCGGCTTAGAGGTGGTGGACCAATATATATACATATATATATATATATATATATATATATATATATATATATATATATATATATATATATATATATATATATCTATATATATATATATATATATATATATATATATATATATATATATATATATATATATATATATCTTGTGCAAAGGATTTCAATGCAGGGTGATACCGTTCGGGAAGTGGAATGACACGTTAAGTGTGGCTGGCAGTTATTTAGCAAACTCAACATGGTGTTTGTTGGAATTTATATCAAAAATTCATAAGAGACATCTAGCGGACACTTACTCAATTATATAAATGTCGAACTAGTCATGTTACCATACGAATATAGTTATTAATGTATATTATATAATATATAATTATATATAGTTATAGTTTTTAACAGTGTTTAAGAACAAACTCCCACTTTGTTTTTTGAGAAAAGTTTTTGATCTGTGCGTGCTGCCTGTTCTGACATACGGAAGTAAAACATGGACACTCACATCACAATCAAAGACTTCAACAAATCACAACTTCAGACAAAAAATTCAAAGACTTCAGGTAGCACAGAGGGGAATGGAAAGGTGTATGTTTGGCATTACAAAGCGGGACAAAAAGACCTGCACATGAATCAGTGAAGAGATGGGCAGGCCGTATAGCGAGGCGATATGACGACAGAAGGACCAAAGCAATCCTGGGATGGATACCGCTTGATCATAAGCGGTCGCGAAGAAGACCTAAAACACGATGGATCGATGACATCATCAAGTATATTGGACCCGAACGGCAGAGGAAAGCTCAGGACCGCGCGAGTTGAAAGCATGGTAGAGAGGCCTTCATCCTGCAGTGGATCGACAATAGCTGAATGATGATGATGATGATGAATATATGATAGAAGTTTTATATCATTTTGCCTGTTAAGTAAATGATAGCGTCTTTTATAATTGTTAGAAATTGTTATCAGCAAGATCGTCCACGTCAACCAATAAAAAAAAAACCTTACCGAGAGTAATCGCCGATTAGGCATAAACAATTAATGAATCAAATACCATTCCACAAGCACCATATTCACTAGATATAGCACCGGGTGAATTTTTTTCTGTTTCCTGGATTGAAGAAACCACTTGATGGCTTCTATGGACGCCATTTTGAATCGCTTAAAAGTCAGATATAAAAATGATTCGAAGTTTGCGAAAAACGTTGAAATTAGTATATTAGAGTAAGAAGTGATCTTTATTTTGGTCATATTGATAGTTTTTGTAATAATGAGTACTATATGTTAATAGTATCCAAAAATGCCGCACCGCGTCGAGCATCAGTTCTCAATAACTAAAGTTAAACGTAAAAGGTTTAATCGACGTAAAGGGTGCGATCAAAAACTGGAAAGGTGACCGTAATATAGGCAACCCAACAAAACAAGCCGTAGGCCAACATCTTGGACCTGAAGAGCTAAACATTTAACATATATGTTAATAGATCACTATTCTATTCATTATTGAATTTGTTTCCGCTCATAAGCTAATATTTATTTATAAAAAACTTAAGGGCAATATCAAATTCTAATCCGAATATCTTGTTTACAAGTCGCCATTTTTCAATTACCAGTTTCTCTAAACTTAGCATACCCAAAATTCCTTTGGCTGTTACGTTATACGTCCATATCCATAAAAGGAGAACTTGGTAGATTATTTCATTGATTAGTTATGAAAAAGAATATAAAGAGTTAACCAATAAGAGTATCAGAACAATACTAGATAAATTTTACGTTTTAAGTTAACATAGAGAACTTGGTAAATTCTTTCATTGATTGGTTATGAAAAAGAATATAAGGAGTTGTCCAATATAAGTTTCAGATCAATATTAGATACATTTTACGTATTTATTGTCAGTAAACTTGGAGAATTTGGTAAAGTCTGTCAATATCTTGGAAAACTTGATAAATTCTTTCATTGGTTAGTTATGAAAAATAAATAGAGGTAACCAATAAGAGTGTTAGAACAATATTAGATAAATTTTACGTTTCTAATGTCAGTGAACTTGGTAAATTTGATAACTTATTTCATTAATTAGTTATGAAAGATAATATAGAGTGTTTTTTTTCTGTTTTTGGGTTTTTCGCCACGACCTAATACTCAAAAAATATCAAAATATCTGTTCTTATGTAAGTAGAGAGATTTCTCAGTGATTCTTTTCAGTAATAAATATGCTTAGCGAACAAACTTTTAAAAAATATAAAAATGTTCTAAAATAAATACAAACTTTTGAACGTTAACGTTTCGGAAAGTATTCAACTCCTGTTTTCAAAACGAATCTAAAAAATAAATTATATTAATTTCTATATATAATGTAAAGATAGGAAGTAAATATATTTTTTGTGTATGTCAATGATACATTGACAATTCGTTTTTAATGACAGTGACATACTACCAAAAAAAAAAAATATATATATATATATATATATATATATATATATATATATATATATATATATATATATATATGCCAACAAGGTAGCGTAACGGAACCGTTGAGGGAAATATTACAGAAATCTTTCACCCTTTCTCCACGTGGTGCCACCGATCGCCTTCGCCGAACTGTCAACCATGCGACGTCACGTGTCTCTCGGGACCGGTTTCTAGCCTTTCAGTCGTCATCAGCTGAGCTCTAGACGAACGCAAGAAAGGGTGAAAGATTTCTGTAATATTTCCCTCCACGGTTCCGTTACGCTACCTTGTGGGCATACCTGGTACTATACCCAAGGTTCCAGGCCATAAAATATCCATAAAAGGTTTAATCGACGTAAAGGGTGCGATCAAAAACTGGAAAGGTGACCGTAATATAGGCAACCCAACAAAACAAGCCGTAGGCCAACATCTTGGACCTGAAGAGCTAAACATTTAACATATATGTTAATAGATCACTATTCTATTCATTATTGAATTTGTTTCCGCTCATAAGCTAATATTTATTTATAAAAAACTTAAGGGCAATATCAAATTCTAATCCGAATATCTTGTTTACAAGTCGCCATTTTTCAATTACCAGTTTCTCTAAACTTAGCATACCCAAAATTCCTTTGGCTGTTACGTTATACGTCCATATCCATAAAAGCCTGATCAAATCGCCCACATAAAAGAAATATGAGGGCTAACGATCTGTCCCTTATAGACGGTTTACTTGCGAAAAAATATCGAACAGTTTTCTTGTGTATTTCATCCAGAATGCACGGCAATAGAAAACTGTTATCTCAGCATGGTCGAGTTTTATTTCCACGGTTGCAACGGTAGACGCCATAGAATTTTAAAGGATACAAGACATTTCGATAGGATTGTATTTTCTTACGAACATTTTATAAATTATGTATCTTTGTTTTAAAATTAGATACATTTTATTTTTTTAATGTTAGTTAACTTGGAGAATTTGATATATTCTTTCATTGATTAGTTATGAAAAAGAATATAAAGTGTTGTCCAATAAGAGTGTCAGAACAATATTAGATACATTTTAGGTTTTAAGTTAACTTAGAGAACTTGGTAAATTCTTGCACTGATTAGTTATGAAAAATAATATAAAGGGGTAACCAATAAGAGTGTCAGAACAATATTTGATAAGTTTTACTTTTTTATTGTCAGTAAACTTGGAGAACTTGGTAAATTATTTCATTGATTAGCTATGAAGAACAATATAAAAAGTTGTCCATTAAGAGTGCCATAACAATATTTGATAAATGTTACGTTTCTTACTGTAAGTAATCTTGGAGAACTTGGTAGATTATTTCATTGATTAGTTATGAAAAAGAATATAAAGAGTTAACCAATAAGAGTATCAGAACAATACTAGATAAATTTTACGTTTTAAGTTAACATAGAGAACTTGGTAAATTCTTTCATTGATTGGTTATGAAAAAGAATATAAGGAGTTGTCCAATATAAGTTTCAGATCAATATTAGATACATTTTACGTATTTATTGTCAGTAAACTTGGAGAATTTGGTAAAGTCTGTCAATATCTTGGAAAACTTGATAAATTCTTTCATTGGTTAGTTATGAAAAATAAATAGAGGTAACCAATAAGAGTGTTAGAACAATATTAGATAAATTTTACGTTTCTAATGTCAGTGAACTTGGTAAATTTGATAACTTATTTCATTAATTAGTTATGAAAGATAATATAGAGTGTTTTTTTTCTGTTTTTGGGTTTTTCGCCACGACCTAATACTCAAAAAATATCAAAATATCTGTTCTTATGTAAGTAGAGAGATTTCTCAGTGATTCTTTTCAGTAATAAATATGCTTAGCGAACAAACTTTTAAAAAATATAAAAATGTTCTAAAATAAATACAAACTTTTGAACGTTAACGTTTCGGAAAGTATTCAACTCCTGTTTTCAAAACGAATCTAAAAAATAAATTATATTAATTTCTATATATAATGTAAAGATAGGAAGTAAATATATTTTTTGTGTATGTCAATGATACATTGACAATTCGTTTTTAATGACAGTGACATACTACCAAAAAAAAAAAATATATATATATATATATATATATATATATATATATATATATATATATATATATATATATATATATATATATATATATATATATATATGCCAACAAGGTAGCGTAACGGAACCGTTGAGGGAAATATTACAGAAATCTTTCACCCTTTCTCCACGTGGTGCCACCGATCGCCTTCGCCGAACTGTCAACCATGCGACGTCACGTGTCTCTCGGGACCGGTTTCTAGCCTTTCAGTCGTCATCAGCTGAGCTCTAGACGAACGCAAGAAAGGGTGAAAGATTTCTGTAATATTTCCCTCCACGGTTCCGTTACGCTACCTTGTGGGCATACCTGGTACTATACCCAAGGTTCCAGGCAGAATGTTACGAGCGGTCCTGACTGCTACGAGCATTCGCCGTATGATGGCGTGAGTTGTGTGCGATCACGACCCGTCATTAAAATGGCCAGTTAATCTGGTCTGGCCCCGATCGTCTCTCTGAACTGCTTTCCTTATATATATATATATATATATTCGAGATACATACATATACATATACATATGATATATATATATATATATATATATATATATATATATATATATATATATATATATATATATATATATATATCTGAGTTGAGTTTTATTGTGTGATTGTTTACTGTACTGATTGTGTACTGAAATACTTATTAAATGTTTTTAACGATTCTTTAGAATCATAATTTTAGGTCATAAAATCAATTTGAATAATCCCAAAACAGTTTTAAAAGAATCGGTAACAAAATACAGAAGATTAAAAGAAACCGCTAAAATTAATTGAAATAAAAATAACTGTACTGCTATGCCATCAGTAGATTTAAATTCAATATGGCTCCCGATTCTAAAGAATACAATTAAAAACATTTAAGTATTTCAATACAATATATATATATATATATATATATATATATATATATATATATATATATATATATATATATATATATATATATATATATATATATCAAGCACCTAACAAAACGTTCATTTGGGCGGAGACGCAGGTTGTTGTGTGTTGAGATTGTGGAACCCAGCGGTTGGGTGTATGTGACACTCAACTACTGTGGTTTCCAATAATATATATATATATATATATATATATATATATATATATATATATATATATATATATATATATATATATATATATATATATTGGTAGTATGTCACTGTCATTAAAAATTGTCAATATAAGTATCATAGACATACACAAAAAATATATTTACTTCCTATCTTTGTATTACATTTAGAAATTAATATAATTTATTTTTTAAATTCGTTTTGAAAACGGATGGAGAATACTTCCCGAAACGTTAACGCTCAAAAGTTTGTGTTTATTTTAGAACATTTTTATATATTTTAAAATTTTGTTCGTTGGGCAAATTTATTACAGAAATGAATCACTGAGAAATTTGGTTTTTTATTTTTTACCCAGTGAATCTTTATTTACATAAGAACAGATATTTTTGATATTTTTTGAGTTTTAGACGGTAGCGAAAACCCCAAAAAAAAACTATAGGAACACGCTATAATCATTCAGACATTAATATAAAGAGTGGTTCAATAAGAGTGTCAGAAAGATATTAAATAAATTTTAAGTTTTTAATTTCAGTTAACTTGAAGAACTTGGTAAATTATTTCATTGATTAGTTATAAAAAAGGATATAGAGTTGTTCAATTATAGTGACAAAACAACATTAGATACATTTTACGTTTTTAATATCAGTTAACCTGAAGAATTTGGTTAACCTTAAAGAATTTCAATGATTAGTTATAAAAAAAGAATATAAAGCATATAAATGTTATTATAAAAAATAGTCATCAAAATAATTAAGAAAGTTAAAGCCACATTTATATGACTAGCAATTAAAGCTAAATAGAGTTACAACGCAGAAAAAATCATAGCAAAATACATCTGTTTCCATAATTCATTATATTGCCTCTGACAAACTGAAATTCCATTATTGAAAGCTCTCTGGGAATACCAAATTCCACTCAGAATATCCTGCTCATAAACTGGCTTTTTTCAATTATCGATTCAACCGAAGTTTGTAGAATGCCTAAAATTCCTTCAGCCGTTTCGTTATTCGCCAATATCCATAAAAGCCTTATCAAATGACCCACATAAAATAAAACATCACTGGTAACGGTATGTTCCTTATATTAGACTATTTACTTTCGAAACATTATTAAGAAGTTTTTTGTATATATCATGTAGATTGCATGAGGAAGGAAATCTGGTTTACATGAGTGGACAAGTTTTATTACTGGCATTGCAAAAGCGAATATTTTAGATTGTTAAATGAATGATACAAGACATTTCGATAGGACAAGGGTTTGTTAAGATTTTATAAAATATGCATGTGTAATAAAAAAAAATGCATGTATAGCACGTATGGCGGTTAATAACTCTTAAATTTTTCTTAAAACAAGAACGTTTTATTTGGGAGAAAAGTAAAAAATGGTTTGTTCAAAGTATACGCAACCACTAGCTGCACATTTTTCCCATCTCTCTGGCAATTTGTGGATGCCCTCTCAGAAAAACCGTACGTCATTTAATATGGTCCAGTCATCAAGCTATTTTTCGACATCTCCGTAATTGTTAAAGTGTTTCATGGATAATGCATGAAACATCGATGAAAACAAGTAGTAGTCGGAGTGAGCCAAGTCTAGTGAGTATGGCGGGTGGAGCAAGAGTTCCCAGTCAACTGCAGAAATGGTGTTTCTGATCGCTTTGCGACATGACAACGCCCCATCACACACAGCGGTGTGATGGGGCGTTGTCGTGCTGCAAAATCACTTTTCTGTGTCTGTCAGAATCACATTCTGGTCGATTTTCGATCAATGTACGGTTCAAATTAATCATTTGTTGATTGTAGCGAACGGTATAAACTCTTTCATCTGGTTTCAGAAGCTCATGGTTCTGATCCCACCAAATGCTCTTCATTTGTCTTCGTTCCAAAGCAATTCGGTCTTGGGGTCGATGTAGATAGTTGTCCTGAGTCAACTCACGATGGGTTCTCAAAACATATACGTTTTTCGTCTTCAACAAAATGACATAAGAGATTAGACTGTGAACCAATATTTTCAATTCAAATCATCTTAACAAACGGAAGGGAAATTAAAGAGATTTTGAATGTAAACATTGTAAATACCATAGAAATTAATAATATGTAAATAAACATTTCTAATCCAACACGGATTTTTGTTTACAACCGTTATTGTAGCTTTTATTATTTCATACCTCTTGTATTGTATAATAAATATGTATATTGCCCTGTAAAGGGGTAACTGATGGGTAATAAAGAGCTGTAATTATTATTATGATGTAGCCTTGCGTCATACGCACTCCCCTCTATAGGGAAAATTCACTTATTTCAGATGTCTTAGCTATCAAAGGGATTAAGCTCAGTGGGGACCCTTTCAATGCTGTCAGACCGTACAATGGACATTTTAAGACTTTGAAGCTGTTCTCCGACATCTTTTGAACGGACTATGCCGTTTCGTGTAGTTTACATACATTTAAAAAGATGTTCATTGAAACTCAATATTTTGATATCCATTAGCCCTTCAAATTTCTGGCGATATGAATTCGACGCACGTCAGACCACATTATCTCTACACTTTCATTTCTGCATTTGTTTATTTTACAAAATGTTTTATTTGTGTTTTGTTGATATAACGAATAGGTCCGGCATTATCTCCGCAGCAGTCCTTTTCAGTTAAAAGGCAAAAAGAAGGCAGTACGTACGAAATGGAAAGCAAAAACGGTTCCATATGCAGAGACAATTATGAGTACAGTATTCTGGGATTCTCGTATGTGGTGGTGCCAGTGGCGGCTCGTAAGTTTTTAAAGTGGAAGGGCGTAGAAGAAAATAATGCTGCTGAAGACTTTTTTTTGCTTTCCCCTTCCCCTTTTTTACTTTTCATGCTATTGAAACCCTATACATGAAGTGAACCAGGAAAACATTAAAATTTTGTATTATTACTACTTACAAGAACATTGGACGATGGATTGTTGCTTGTTTCACAGATAAAGGAATGAATAAGTAGGTACTTACCGTTTCCCGAAGAGTAAACCATTCAAACAGTTTATTGTAATTTGCTCTATTTTTACATTCTTTTTGAACTTGACTCAAATTCAACATGAACGTGGGACGACTGTTAGTTTTTAATTCAACTTTCTCCTCCAAACTTAAGTTAGTTATTATTAACCGTTTTAAATCAGACACCTCCATGTTTGCAATTAAAAGTTGATTATTTTTATTTAAAAAGTGCTACTCAATGTGTACGCACGTAGCAAATCCCAAATTAAAACAAGTATTCGCGAGGTGAACGAAATACGCGATGCGAGACATATCAAATGTTTCGTACCCGTCAAATCAGCGTTAAAAACTAATTACCTACCGATACGCTCGGTCGCAGGGAATCTATGTCCATATCGCATATTTTAGAAAGCAGTTAAACCCCCAAATTCTGGCAACCAGCAAAACATGTAACGCCAATGACGAAAAAAGATGACGTGGCGTACGGTCGCTGGAGATAAACGTCCGACCAACGATGTAAAAATTGTGGTGAGAGGATTGAATTTTTTTCCGCATTATTAGGGTCGGGCTGGGCAGACGTTATGGGTCGACATACGTTCTTCTAGATTTTAATTTTTAATATCTTAAAATGAGTTAAAGAAAAGAAACTGAACGGAAATAAAATATGGTGTTTTGATCTGAAAAATTGTTTACTATGATAAATGCTGGAGGGGCGGCACCCCAAAGCCCTACCTTACGTCACTGACCTCAAATTTTGCTTTTCGAACAAAATCACGTTCTGCTGATTTTTCAGACTATATTCACTGTAGGCTGCTATATTATACTTTCTTTTAAAGATGAAAGACGACGCTATAAAATAATTATACACCATGAAAAAATTCTGATTGGAATAGGTTCTACAGCACATCTGTTTGTCAATTTTTGACTCCAGCTGCACTCCAATCAGCATCTTTGTACTTTCCTTTTCTTAAATCCGAGATTTATGATAAAAATACATGGTTAGAACATTCCTTAGATTGATATTAATTAATGTATCGAATAAAGTACCACAACAAAGGCTATTTATATTATTAATAATATTTATAAGTTAGAAAGAATCGATATTTTAATTTTTAGACAATATTGTACATAATACCCCTATACAAGGTGTGTAATCAAGTAATGAGATTGGTGATGTAGCATTCAATCTGGCAAGACTGTCGGTTTTCCCTTTGGAGCGGAGGTAGGTCAACAAAGATAAGAATTGCTACGGATCACCAAGTGCCTCTAGGGAGTTCAAACTCGTACTGAACACGAATCAGATGTTGGCCTGCCTTCCATCCAAAAAGAAAGCCTGGAGTGTTGCCGGATCAAACACTATGCCACCAGTCTACTTTATTTACACACCATATATCTTCATGAATATTAAAACGTTTATCAACTGATTCTAAAAAAAAAATAACTAGTCATGTTTTCTGCTATTAAAAATGTTTATTTATACCATCAAATATTACAATTCAACCTTTTCAAAATTATCGTTAATAGATTCTAGATCGTCATTTTCAAACCATTGCTGATAAACTTGAACTGGATCAATCATCCAGTGTTTGTGAAATGTTATGGCATCCAAAGTGGCTAGACGACCTTCAGCATAGTCATTGGGCCTAGCCTAGTACACAATTTTGAATTAAGATATATTTATAATACACACTTTGTTTAACGAAAAATACCTGATGGAATTGAGGAATGTGAACCAAAGTTATTGCTAGTTTTTCTGCACAAGCTCCTAGTACCATGTCATCAGGTGAATCAATCCTAGGACATTTACAATCACTAACCAAGAGACGAAGTGCGGCTCTATTTATAAGTATACCCGCACCACCGGTAGCATAATCAAATCCTCCCTCACCTGCTTCTCCAAAACGGTAACGTTCGCCTAAAATAGTTGGCTCTTTGGTGTTATAACACGATACCAAACTAGACAAACGGGAAACACTAAAAGAAAATCCAGAAATCTTCTTAGAACTCATAAATTGACATTCATGAAAAGACAATTCAAAATACAAAATACAAAGTTCCATGTGCAAAAAAGTTATGGTTACGATTTTCTGGGATTCTTATGGTGTGGTGCTTATCAACTTCTAGACACGCGACAGCACCACTCACCGAAGAATAGTACGCTTCAATACTCTACCACTTGAAGGGCGCTATTCAGGCTAAAAGTCCACATCTAGTCGAAAAGTAGATGTTACTTCACCACGATAATGCATCTACATACATGTTTCAGATTACTCCTGTTCCCAAACCAAAGAAATGACTCGCTAGCCAAAGAGTCACTTAAAATGGTATTAAAAAGTTGGAACGTTGTTGGTTTAAATCAACTGAATTACAAGAAGACCACAATGGAAAATGACCACATGAAAAATCTGTAAAGATCAAACCGAAAACTTTTCGAACGGCTCCCGTAATAACTTACATATTTCACGCCACGCATATACTGTTGTGCATACAAGATCAGTAGCAACTAGATTAGTAGCAAGGCTAACAGAGAAATTTAATTTGACTACCTGTGTATAATTTGTCCAGTGATCATTTTCCAATCCTAAGAATAATTTTCAAAATTTCCATTCAAAAAATACTCAAACCCAACTCAACATTTTATTATATCAATATTTTGTTAAATTTCTTTAGTTCAGTTTTCAGTTATTTTTGTTTTTAGATTAGACACATTTCAGAAGATTTCTCTTTGGCGATATTAAGCAATATTAAGTTGAATTTGCATATTACTACATAGTAATGATGGTGGTATATCTCAATATAAAATGACAAACCTTAAAATTGTATCATCATCTACAAGTGCTACCCAAGATACATCAGAATCCTCCTCCATCTTATCTTCAACTAATTTTAAAATTGTCATGGTTTTATCACAATGACCGTGTTCTGTATTTTTCACACCTACAGAAATAGTTGGAATATCCAAATCTGAAAGAATATGATTAATATCATGTACTCAGAGTCATATGTTTTCCGATAAAACTGTTAGAACTTTGAAATGGGATATGGATGACAGTTTGAGTAAATGTTACTCATAAACGCTGTGTTCAGTACATAGTGTCAAATCATTTAATAATTATTTTGAAGATGATAATGGTATTTTTTTTTTGAAGGCAATGACTGAAATTGTGTTATTGTTAACACTCTAGGAATATGAGAAATTACATGAACATATCTTTAACCTGACTTGTCACACACTTCTCCAGACATGGAAGAAAAGCTTTTCTGGAAGCGATATTTCGCGAAAGGGTAATTGGATTATTTGCTCTTGTGGGGTTATGTCAAATCTCGGGTTTGCAGAAATAAACTCTGAATAACACTTGACCTTATATCAAACATTCAGCATACCATTGAAAATATATGACACAATATGTGTGAAAGAGTAATCAAAGATAGGATATATAAAATGTATTCCACCAAACGAAGAGGAGGGGGCATTTGAATGACATTATTTTCAAAACATAATGCCATTATTTGTTCTTCAAGTTAAAAATTACCAGATTATCACTTGTAGCTAGCCTCATTTTTAAGTTCTGACACTCATATTGAACATATGATCATACCCTTTATTTACCTTCAATGTCACTAAAGAATGTAATAATTTTACAGAATTGTCCCCAAGTTTCCTTCACAGCTTTAACTCGATTGTCATGAAATTTCTGACAAGTTTTTACTGCAAAGAATATTGAAGAAACATGAATTTTACCCTGTAACATTCAAGTACTATTAAATAACCATCCCAACTAATATACATATTTAAAACCATAATAGTAATCACATACACATGATCGTATTTTCTTAGGATATATAGCACAATCAGATTTTTCTTTATCACATAGTGTCACTTCATTGTGTATCATAGGTCCACTTCCATTATTATATAAGAATAAAGCCAACTCATATGCTGCATCAATATGAAAGTCAGGCATTTTATAATAGTCTTCATCCATTTGATCCCTTAACCTAAAAAAATAACCTTTAATATGCATATATTTTCCTAAGGCAGATGTATACTTTTTCAATAATGGCACACTACATATAATGCCAGATGCCAAATTTGGATATTTGAAAAATGTTGGATTCTTATAAAATCCAAAATGATGTATAATAGTGGCTTCCTTATCAACGATAGCACTACCAATCCAAATTTCCTAAAAAATATTTATTATTTCACATTGCAAATCTACATTCTCATAAATTACATACACTTTGAGAATCATATTTTTGAATGGTATTGACCAATAAATTTAAAGAAATATTACATCGATCTTCTAAAAGCACAACCCAGTGATTGCTTTTAACTACCTCCAAGATAAGAGAGATTAATGGAAAAATTATCCATTCTCCAGAAATATCAAAATCAAAAGTTGAGATGTAAACATTTTGATTAACCTAAAATAATTCATGTTTTAATAAGAAAATATAGGAATTTGAAAACATAAAGCTTTTGAATAGTGCCGGCTAATAATTATTCCAAAAAGAAATTACTTTAATATACTAACCAAATTTAGTTCTTTACTTTGAAAATAAATTGTATTTTTAAGTTTCAATGCAGCTTCTTTGTTAACTTCATGTTTTTGACTTAATATTACATATGAAATATTGGGCTGACCTAAGACATATTTATGAATAATTTATGGAACATCCAGATAAAAACTACATACCAAACGTATATGATAGATAAATCACAGACAAGAACACAAAATATTTCATTATTTTAAATTTGTTGATCTCTCAACTTGCAAAATTATTTTCAATTTTATCAAAAATCATTGTCACCCAGTTATTTAAATATTTAAACTTATAACATATCTTTGGACATATTTGACTAGAATAAAAATGACCACACATCCGTGGGTGGTTTACCCACACACAAAATCACTTCCCAAAAAACATTGAAATTCTCAATATAAATATGAAATGAAAATGTTTTATAGCCAAACATTAGATTTGACAATTATGACATTTATGACACTATTACAGCTCAGATCTTTTCATTTCATATATGAAAGGAATAAGATTATCATCCTCTACTTTTCATATCGTGAAATAAATAGATGTATTTCTGGTTGCCTACAGAGACAATCATTTTTCAAACACAATTAACTAGAATAAATATAGGTGGCGCAACAATCTGACTAATTTTAAATCCATTTGCTACTCAAAGTTTTTCGTGTTAGTCGACTAAACCGCGCGAAAGTATAAAAATGTCAACATCGGAATCATAAAGCGCTCCTCAACGCGCCTTTTTCTCGTAAAATTTTTGTTGATAATATGCACGCCGCAATTTTTGCTACCGATTAGAAAAAAATTCGTTTGTAGCTTGTATCAATTTTTTTGTTCAGTGTACTATTTAATATTTAATTTCCAGTTGCATTATCCATTAAAAAAACAATCCAAAATGAGGGACTGGTATTTTAACAAAAGAAATATTAATATTTCAAGTGCGCTCTGTGTTTTGTGCGTGATTTTGTTCAATTGTTCTTCGGTTTATAGTTTCAACATTGACGCATTTAACTATGCTGTGTATAGTACCAAAGAAGAATCGATGTTTGGTTTTACTGTCGCTGTCCATAAACAAGGTCACAATAGAGGATGGTATGCAACTTTTGTAATATAAAATTAATTAAAACTAATAGTTTTTCAGATAGAACATACATTTTTAAATGAATATGTTTAATTTTTCAATAACGTTCACCATGGTTTGAAAATTAAATAATTTCATATATGAAAAGTCACTTGTATGTTAATTGTAATTTGGCACTCATTGTGCCTCAGTTATAATTTTAGAAAATAAATAGTGTCATTACCACAATGCTAATATTTTTATCATGACATTAATACAAATTTGTTGGTTTAAAACACATTAGTTGAAATGTTTTTGTTTTGGTGACATACGTATACAGGAACTTTATATATTATTGATTCATTTTTTTCTCAATCTGAATTTTGAATTTATATATATTCAGAGTTGTTCGTTATATATCAGATATATCAGTTTTATAACGATAATTGAAAAATTTATTAACTAAATTATATATAAAATCGATTATATATAAAACATTATTGTATGAAATTTATTTAAAATAAACTAAAACTAGCCAAAGAAGAAAGAACTAATCGCAATACTACATGTATCAATTTGTTCCAATGATATTTAGCGATGTTGTGCGTCAACGAACAAAGACAATAGCGGTTATTAAAATAATATTTAGCTATCCATCATATAATGAAAATATTACTCAACACATCAAAAAGCATTTACAATATATGCCGCATGGAAAGCATATTTATAAATTGGGTCAGAAGTTAGTAGTAGAAATTAGTATAAGTTTGGACTAATTAAATTAGTCCAAACTTCTGGATGTTTTGTCTCTTTGATTTTTGATTTTGGTAATATTTTCGTGAACAGAGACGCACAAGATATTTCATAAAAAGTATCTGGAATACAAGATAAAAGATACTTTTAAGTAGTAATGTATTTGAGATATCAGATACAAGATACTTTTGGAAATTGTATTTGAAATACAAGATACCAGATAAAAGTATCTTGTATCTGATATCTCAAATACATTACTTAAAAGCATCTTGTATATTGTATTCCAGATACTTTTTATGAGGTATCGTGTACATCTCTGGATATATATATATATATATATATATATATATATATATATATATATATATATATATATATATATATATATATATATATATATATATATATATATATATATATATATATATATATATTATAATGCATCAGCACAAAAAAATTAATTTCTTACATAAAATGTAGTGCAAATTGTATGCTCGATAAATTGATCAATTTTAAACAACAACGTATAAGTATGACAAAAGACGTTAACATTTCCAACTTTACAAGCTAAATAATATAAAATTTCTGTCAGATATCAAGGACAGTCATATGAACTTAATTTTTATATTACATGTTTATTAATATTTGTAGTAAATTTCATTAGAACATATATTATCCATATATTCCACAAAACGCTGATTGCATTTTGTTTGCTACATGTTCCATTTATTTTAACTACTTTTTTTAAGTAAAAGTTCTCTTTGTGCAAATTTGGACATTTTATATGGAAACCAGTACTTGTTTTCATTTGCATTCTTAAAATCGATCACGAACAGTTTTATGCTTCTAGCCAATCTAGAACAAATATTTAGGAGGTATTATCATATACAAGGTGACAGAATAACGGGAATTTTTGAAATGCGTAGTGGCAGATAGCAGCACTGCGGGACAGTGACCTTGAGTAAGTACACACTTTGCCATTTTAGTAACCATGCCATAAAAATAAAAATGTTTTATAAAAACAGTGATAGTTTGGAAGCTGCGCAGAGGGAGTTCCGTCTTTTTTACAATTTAGGACGTCATGGTGCCGTCCCATCAAAACACGAGATAAAAAGTTGGATTAGTAACTTTGAAGAGACTGGATCTGCCTTAAAGAAGAAACCAACAGGACGACCAAGAAATGCTCGTAAGAAATGCTGCAGTTGAAATGTCCCGGGAGAGTGTTCGCAGGATTCTTCATTTAGATTTGCAATTTCATCCATACAAGCTGCAGATAGTACAACAACAGGAAATGTACAGGAACACGGTATCCAAAGGACGTATTTTTTTAAAAATGATAAATTGCATTAATGCTTCTTAAATGGCAAATTTTAAGGTCTCAATTACTATGAATAAAATATTTTTCTTCCATTAGTCTTGGTTTTATTGGATTATTAGAAAGTTCCCGTTTTTTTTGTGTCACCTTGTATTAATATGAATTTTAAGAAAAGTTATTATCAAAAAGGCTTAATCATAGAATAATTAAACCACAATGGATAATTGTAAGGTAAATATTGATGATTGTTCAATGTAAATATTAATTTTATATAAGAGCAAGATCTTAATGATCTGTCCGAAATTTTTTTGCATAAAATTTCATGACACAAAATAAAAAAAACTCTGCAAATTAAGCGATTGTCTTAACTTTCACCTCATCATTGAAAGTGAACCTTCGTTCCGCGAACCATTTCTTCAGATTTGTCAAAAATAAATAATCTTTAGGATCCAAACAATGCAATATCATGAGCTCTTTCTTGATATACATGCATCCCGAGTTTCTCTCCAAAGCTCAGTATAACACAAACATTTCTTTCGGTACAGTAATAATTTCTTCGCGAATAGAAACTTTCAGTTGGTACTGTACATAATTGTATAGTAGACGAGCTACATAAAATATAAGAAATGTTGGAATGAGCGATGCAGAACTTTGAAAAAAAGTCCCTCCTGATGTGTGTTCGGCAAGAAGGCAATCAGTTCATCAAAATAATCTTCGCTAATTAAATAATTAATGTATATTGACCAAAATGGCATATATTATATTGAAAATCAACGAAGTTACACTTATTTGAAAAACATGCCTCCTTTTGGCATCGCCCATTATTTAAAATTTTGGATACTGTTGATACTGTACATTTTGAAATGACTTCATATCAAATTCTTTCCTTTTTGTAATTTTTTTAGAAGCCCTAAACGAGGATTCCTTTCAAAAATTACAACTGTCGCAAAATACCACTCTGTTTCGGCATGTCCTCTGTTTGGATTGCCCGTCATTGTTTAATGCTTGAAAAGAGAAAGAAGTCTGAGGGGGTCAAGTCATGAAAATAGGGCGAACAAATGAAATTAGATGAATGGGCGGGTGAATCTTCGTAGTGAAATTGCACTTTCTTCTTCGTTTAATGAGAGCGATTTTTATCATTCATCTCTGTGAATTAACCAATAATGCAGTCTAATACTTTCATGTGGTTGTATTTCCCTTTTCTAAATGTTCGATCAAGATAGTGCCTTGCGAAGTCCCAGAAAACAGTGATCCTGACCTTTCCAGCCGAAGAAAACATTTTTACCTTCTTCAGTGCACATTCCATTCCGTGTTTCTTCATTTCGAGTGCGTAGTGATGATTGCAAGTTTCATCAAGACTCACAAATCTCCGCAGAAACATCGGATTGCGCTTATACATAGTCAAATATTGGTGAATGTTCAAATATTCATGTATGACGTTCCGTACGCGTTCATACGAGATGCTTGCCATATCACCAATCTCTCTAACATTCACTCTGTGATCGGCTATATCAAAGACCTTGTTGACTATCTCGTCAGTAGTGATCTCAAGGATGTTCCGCGCGAAGCGTCACTCGAACATATCGAGACACAATAAACCACTTGATGAACCATGTTATAGAGCAGAGCCGCAATAAACTGTTTCAACTTTTTTTCAGTTTACGTGATTCCCAAAGACCACCAAAACAAAACTAAAATTCATATTAGCTTAAAAATTATGGACCGTTGCTACATGGTGTTAGAATAAGGACACAAGATTGTGACAGGTCGATAAGAGACATATAGCTGTTAATAAACATGGAGCACTACACCTAACAGTAACACGTCCTTATTGTTAAACATTACTATCAAAATGGTGAGTGTTTGGTTGCTACGATTTGTAAAGTGCATCCGAGTTTCGGTAGAAATAATGTTCCAGATTTATCAACTGTGAAAAGAATAGCCGAAAAATTTGAAAGTAAGTGGTTCAGTTATTGATGTGAAGCACACAACACGAGCTCGTAGTGGTCATTCAGAACAAAACATTACGGCAGTTTGTGAGAGTGGGGCCGACAGTTCAGGGTCCTCGATTCGTCATTCTTCACCGTAGTCTCACTAAAGATTTGCATCTCCATTCTTACAAAGTCCAACTGACTCATCAACTTCTGCCAACAGACCATGCACAACGAAGAGAGTTCACTGAACAACAAGAAGTGAATGCCGATTTTGTGGACAAAACCATTTTCAGTAACGAGGCCCATTTTTACATCGATGATTTCATTAATAGGCACAATTACCGTATTTAAGGGTCAGATAATCCACGAATAATTTATAAAAAACAAATGCATCCCCAATGTGTCACTGTTTGGTGTGCATTGTGGTCTGGAGGAATCATTGGACCATTAATACATTAACAGTAATGACCAGGTAATGCATTAACAGTAAATGGTGAACGTTATCGTGACATGATAACTCAGTTCTTTGTGCCTCAACCAGTGAAACATTGACGTTCTTGCGGGAGTACTTTTCCTGGTCGTGCGATTTAATACCTATGGACTTTTTTTTGTGGGGTTTTCTCAAGTCTCAACACGTTAACGCCAACAAGTCCACGACCATCCACGCACTGAAGGCCGAAATTGAATATTTATTCAAAACCGTTATTAAAAACTTCACCAGAAAAGTACGCGTATGCCATCAAAGCCGTGACGGCCATTTACTGGATGTACTGTTCCAAACATAATTTCCAAATGTCTATATTATAAATCAATAAACATTTCAATATTTTACTACAGAAAACCATGTTTTATTTAAAATGCACATCTTGCGCTCTTATTGTAACTCCCTCTCAAAAGGAAACTACTTTTCAGAAATGTAACCACTGTTGCAATCACACCACCATTCGGAAAAGCATTTCATGTTCCATCTATCCTCGAATTTGCTTAATAGAGTACCAGCTTTCTTTATATTCAGAATTCCCTTAAGTCTAAATATGAGTGGAATAAAGAATAATACATTTGAATATTTAAATGGATATAACACAACATATTTGCGGGTTTTAAAGTTATACATGCAATAGATTTCAAAAAACTTTTTAAACATATCGTTGTCTATAAATATATCCTTATTAATTTACGATATAAATAAATTCCGATGTTTTCGTAACTCAACATTATTTATTGCAATGTTAGCCGTTCAAAAAAATAACCCATCAATATTGGAGCCGCACGAGGCCGAATTGTTTGGTCGAGACGATACAAATTGGTCTGCCCAGCCGGAATACACTAATTAGGTTGTACGAGTTAAAGGACAAATAATACGACGGAATCATTTAAGAACGATTTTCGACAGATCGTAATCGTCGTCTAAACTACCTAATTCAAACAACTAATCGATTGCATCAACTCATTATTGTGACGTCCTTATAATCGCATTGAAGTTGATTTAAAGAAAGTTTACTAAACTGTTTTGATATGCAGGGTTATTGTGGCAAATTGTATTTATCTAACTGGCATTGTTGACGAATTTTAACCTTTCAAAATTGTTTGAAGATCGGATTAAGATATGTTATTTATTTATAAATATCAGTTCAGTCTTAATGTTGTTATATTCTCCTTGTTTAAATATTGTTTTGTATTTTAGCTTCCAATCTCTATTAGATTCAATTTGAATTATGTCTATAAGAATTAATTACTTTTATTATATTGTATAAAAACTAATGCTGACTAATTCTAAAGACATACTACCAAGTAATTATTCCAGGAGAAATCACGACTGATTGTCTTCTACTTTAACAAAACCATTCCACATCTAGAACGTTTTATATAGTTCTACTTTTCAATATAATTTCCTAAAAGGTGTACCATTAACTAAATGCGTTAATCCGCATTCCAGCGATTGAATCTTCATCGTTGGAAGACTCAGTTCCCAAATATTCTTTCACCTGAGGGAATAAAGAATAATGGTTTGACGGCAGATCTGATTTTTTAGCAGCACCATAGTATACACTAGCACTGTGGATACCATTGAAACATAACTCATTTGATTGTTTTAATATCTATTCCAGGCTGTGCTGTCTGGCATGTTTATCGAGGAGATGAGTAGCTGAACATCACAGTAATACCAATGGTAGAAGAAAGAATTTCAACTGCTTCCAAAGGTTACTCGGGTTGTCTAATAAAAGTGCCAGAGAAAATGAGCCACAGAGATAACCACAAGTGATAACTTCAATAAGTTGGAATGGAAAAATGTTTTTTGTGTTAATAATTGAATATTTTAGTCACGAGCGTCACATACAGGGGCAACTTTTTTGTTTGTAGTGTTTTTTAATTTTTTAAATGAAATTATTGAATCGCAAAGAGTTTAAGGTAAAACAGATCCTCTTATTTCATCACGAGGATGGACTTGTGCTTGCATCCGATGGATTTTGAGGATGGCCTTATGCTTGCATCCGTATAAGATGGTACTGGCCCAAGAATGGAAGCCAACCGACCATCGTATTCGTGGTGAATTTGTCGATTGGGCCCTCGAAATGATGGAAGCCGACAACGAATTTCATGGCAAAATCATCTTCTCCGATGAGGTTCATTTCTGGCTCAATGACTTTGTCAACAAATAAAATTGTCAGTATTGTTGCGAATCCAATCCACACGTGATATATGAGAGTCCTTTGCATCCACAAAAGATCACAGTTTGGTGTGGATTTTGGCATGGATTAGTCATCGCTCCTTATTTATTTAAAAATGAGAAAGGAACCACCGTTACCATCAATACCGAGCACTACAAGGCAATGCTGGAAATTTTTTTTCCGCAATTTGGTGAAATCGATGCGGATGACCTTTATTTTTAACGGGTGATGCACCACCTCATATTTCCCGAGCAAGCCAAGTTCGGCAACTCGTCAATTTCACGAAATGGCCATATCGCTTGGCCGCCGAGATCATGCAATTTAACCGTTTTACATTATTTTCTCTCGGAACATGTGAAAACACACCTTTGTAGCGATAAACCCGCGACTATTGGCGACTTGGAAAATAACACTCGTCCAGCTATAGTCGCCATACAGCCCGAAATATGCGCCAGGGTCATCGAAAATTCGCTCGAGCTTATCCGCGTCTGAAAAAAGAGCCGTGATGGCCATTTGGCTGAAATCTTATTCAAATAATAATTTGCACGTCTGAATCTCTTAAATAAAGCAATCAGAACCGATTTTGAGCTAAAATGTGTGTTTTATTTAATTTTGAAGTTTTGGTGGACCTACCAATACGAATAATGGAACTTCTAAATTAACTAAAACAATTACCAAAAATAAACAAAATTAATTAAAATAAACATGTTCGGAAAGGATTCCGCGGTCGGTAATATTAGAATTACTAGGTTCTTGGGTAAAACCGCGTTTTTGATTTTTAAAATCACGACGTTTCGGCTTCCACTTTGAAGTGGACCGTCGAGATTTTACAATTACAAATCTAAAAAGAGGTTCTACCCGAGAACCTAGTAATTCCAATTTATATATATATATATATATATATATATATATATATATATATATATATATATATATATATATATATAAATGTGATAATGAAAAACTAAAAAACAAGGACAAAATCGCGATTAGAAAGCCAGTTCACACAGATTCACAACACAGAAATGTTTCTATATTCTGATGCAAAATAACTAGAAAGAAAAACCGATCAAACAAATTAATAAGTAACTAGAGCAGTCCCAGCTGAAGTTTTAAAGCATGGCAGAATCCAAAAGCTAGCAAATCAGACCAGAAGAAAAAAAAAATAAGAACAAAAAGGTTTTTTGGCATTTCAAATACATCCTCTCGATGTATTTGTATAAAAAGAAAGCGCGTAAGTGCGTTCAAACTTAAAACTAAACTTAGAACTTAAAAAACTAAACATGTGGTGGTTCATTTCACATTTGCAAAGCCACTGAACAGTTTTCAAAAACTAACTGATCTAGGTTGGGATATTTTTTGAATAGTCCTTATGATTTGTATAATGCGAGTGATAATGACCAAACCAAACAGCAATTTCAGGTAAAACAGTTGGATAGTCTTTATAATTATTAGAACAAATTGCATAATATGACATTTGACTTGATCATAAAAATCATTGATAGACCTGCGGTGTACCATGACTTCTATTTGGAATATTAATTAAGGAACGGACTTTATTAGATTAAATATCTTTTTTAAATATGCATAAACAATTTTGGAAGAATCATCGCTCTTACGGTCAAATGGCGATTATCAATCGCCATTTTCTTGGTTGTTTTCAATGATTTCCTAAGTCGAAGACCGAAGAAGAAGAAGAAGATGTATATATATATATATATATATATATATATATATATATATATATATATATATATATATATATATAGATGTATATATATATATATATATATATATATATATATATATATATATATATATATATATAAATATATATATATATATATATATATATATATATATATATATATATATATATATATATATATATATATATATAGCTAAACTCTGTATGTCAGATACAGTGCTACCAACTTATATAAAAAACGTTTTTTACCATCGCGCCGATCATCTCCGTCGTGAGACTTTATCCGGAAAACAATAAAACACTTATAAAAGCTAAAATAAAATTTATTACGTTGGCGGTAACTACAAAGGGGATTTGATTGTTATTACTGATCATTTGCTTTAGTTAATTAATTTACATTAAAGTCTGTTTATTTTCTGAACCCGACGGTACGTGAACCTGATTTTTATTCTGTCCACGAGCCGACGCAGATATTCTCCGAAGGACGATCCGATATAAATTTGAGGCCGCAGGAAATTTATCACAAAATTAGGCAATGCTTCGTTTTTATACAGCGGGAATGCGTTTCCACTCGGTCCTTTTTTGGTCCGGACAATAAACATACAATTAAAATTGATACACCTGAGAGCGATCGTTTTTATTTTTTGCCGACCTGTCCTTAAACGTCGACCGAATGAGAAAAAGATCAGTTCGAGTATCGCTCTGACTCAATTGAACTGGTTTTTACTAATTGTTCGATAGAGGGAACAAATTCACCAGAAAAATGCTTTAGCTTCAGAAATTAATTTTCAACTAGGGTCTACAAAAATTATTTTTATCCTATTCATATATATATATATATATATATATATATATATATATATATATATATATATATATATATATATATAAATCATCATCATCATCATCATCATCATCATCAGCCCGTATCGATCCACTGCAGGATGAAGGCCTCTTCAGCATGCTTCCAACCTTCACGGTCCTGGGCTTTCCTCTGCCACTCGGATCCAATATACTTAACGATGTCATCAATCCATCGTGCTTTCGGTCTTCTTCGCAGACGTTTGCGATCAAGCGGTATCCACTCCAGGATTGCCTTGGTCCATCTGTCTTCCCATCGCCTCGCTATATGGCCTGTCCATCTCCATTTCAACTGTTTTACTCTTCCAATGATGTCACAGACTTTTGTTTGTTCCCTGATCCATGCGCAGGACTTTCTGTCTCGTCTTGTAATGCCAAGCATACATCTTTCCATTCCCCTCTGTGCCTTGTAATGCGTCTTGTAATGTCTAATGCGTCTTGTAATGCCAAGCATACATCTTTCCATTCCCCTCTGGGCCACCCGAAGTTTTTGAATTGATTGCGATGTGAGTGTCCAGGTTTCACTTCCGTATGTCATAACGGGTAGAACGCACTGATCGAATACTTTTCTTTTCAGGCAAAGTGGGAGTCTGCTCTTAAACACTATGTTGATTCTACCAAATGCCTGCCAGCCATATTCAACATGCCGTTCCACCTCCCGGGCGGTATTCCCCTCCGTGGAAATCCTCTGCCCAAGATATATAAAGCTGTCCACAATCTCTAAATCCCTTCCTAAAACTGAAATTCTTCTGTCCTGAGCGAAGTTATTGAACATAACCTGACTCTTTTCCAGGTTTATTTTCAAGCCAAATGGTTCGCTAGCCCTTGTTTTTTATATATTTTTTTATATATTTATATATATATATATATATATATATATATATATATATATATATATATATATATATATATATATATATATATATCGAAAATATTGCTAAAAATGACGAAAAAAAAATTGTGAAAGTTAGAGCTCTTAATATTAATATTAAGAGGTGCCGGCAAATTTCAATTTTCCATTTAAATAACATAGAAATTTTATCGCTCTTCAGCGGAACACTTCTTTCTACGCTCTTGCTGTAGAAAGACTATTACATGTCTTCATAGGAAATTGAATGTTCTTAAAAAAAGGTCTCTTATAAATTTTCGATAAATTTACTTTTTCAAAAATAATTTGGGGCTAAATTTGAATACACAATAATTTTTTTTATTTTTTCAATATTTCGACGAAACTATCAATTTTATCGAAAAATTTTATTCGACCTTTTTTGTAGATCATTCCATTTTCTATAAATTTTCATTAATAGATTTGTCGAAACTCCGTAAGGATCGTGAATTATTTAAATTGCAATGTGAATTTTTCTAAATAATCGTATTATTATTGTTTATAATTGATTATAAAATTAAAATTATTGAAATTGTCAACTGAAAATTACTTACTTATTATATATAATTAATTGTTAAAAAAACGTGTACTTATTTAAGTTAAAAAATACTGATTTACTTTACTTTTTTCTAATGATTTCAAGGTCAAGACGAGCGAAAGGTCAAGACGAGCGAAACACAAAAACCAAAAAAAAAATTGTGTTATGCAATTTATATGATACTACTATCCATACTGATTAAATATCCCTTAAAGGACGTCCCTTTCTACCCCGATTTTATGCGCTGCACCGTTGTACTTATTCCAAGAATCACAAGCTTGCCGAGCTTTTTTGATTCGAGTAATATTAATACATTGTTAAGTATACATTATTACAAGTGGGGTGTACCAGTTTTTTGCAAATATATTCGAAAATTTGAAAGATTATTTTTAAATTCCCGGAGAATATATATTTACTATATTTTGAAAACATCTCAATTCATAAATATAACTGATTTCCACTGAATTATTAAATCAAAAATCATTAACAGTTGAAAAAATATTCTAGTTAAAAAATAAGTATAGCAAATCTGTAATTTTCAATTTGAATAAGCGCAAGCTTTTCTAAACGTTAGTCAAATTTAATAAGTAAGTTATTTTCAGTTGAAAAATTGAATAATTTTAATTTTGTAATCAATTATAATCCGATCAACAAAAATCCGATTATTAAGAAAAATTCAGATTTCCATTTAAATAACTTACGATCCTTATGGAGTATCGAAAAATGTATTAAGAAAAATTTATAGGAAATGGAATGGTCTACAAAAAAGCTTGAATAACATTTTTCGATAAAATTGATAGTTTCGTCGAAAAATTGAAAAAATATAAAAATTTATTATGCATTCAAATTTAGCCCCGAATAACTTTTGAAAAAGTAAATTTATCGAAAATTTATAAGATACCTTTTTGGAAGAACGTTCAATTTCCTATAAAGATATGTAATAGTCTTTCCACAGTAATGTTGCACTGAAGAGCTATAAAATTCTAAATTAAAAAAAAAATCACTTGCATAGTATTTTTTTAATACTTTTTAGAAAAAGAATAATCGATATTTTTGAAACAGTCATATATATATATATATATATATATATATATATATATATATATATATATATATATATATATATAGGGTGATTTTTTAGTGCGTCCAAACATTAAATTCGTATAAAACAACTAATACGCCTTGAAACTATTTATTTTATTTGAAATAACATTCAACAGCACTAATGTTTGAAAACAATTTCAGACAAATGTCCACCACGGCTACTTCTGACAAGGCGCATTCTATCAATCTAATTTCTGACCACTTTCTCAAGCAATTGGAGTTTTACATCCACAATTGTCCGAGTCATGTGATCTTCCAAGGCATCAATGTTTGCTGGTTCATCGGCAAAGACCAATGATTTAACATAACCCCAAACAAAACACTCTAAAGGCTTTAAATCACATGATCTTGGTCGTCAATTAACATAGAGCCGTTCCTCTAAATAACTTTTTCACCAAATTGTTCCCTCAATAAATTGATTGCTGCGCTGGTTGTATGACATGTGGAGTCGTTCTGTTGAAACCATATCTCCTCCAGATCAATACCATTCAAATTCTGAATTAAATAATTATTGATGTTCACCCTGTAACGATCTCCATTAAGGATAACATGCTTTCCAGCTTAATTTTTAAAGAGACGTCTCAATGATGTCACCGGCGTACAATCCCCACCATACGATACAGTTTTCTAGATACAACGATAATTTCTTGATTATTTTTTGCGGATTTGCGGATTATTTTCACTCCAAATGCAGCAATTTTGTTTATTAACATAACGATTTAGCCAATCAATTTAATTTTAAAATTTTAGCAATTAATGGCAACTTGAGCACACTGAACGAACGTACGATGCAAAGGATGGTCTTGTAGTCTAAGTTCTTGAACACGCTGGATCTTGTAAGACACCGGACCAAGATCTTCAAGTAAAATTTTCGACGTAGTCGAATAACAAAACTAAACTTCGTGCGAACGGCTGCGCATTGATAAATTTAGATCTTCATCAACATTGCCAGCAATAGCCAGAACATATTTTCTTCGGAACGCATAGTTTTTGGTCTTGTTTTTGTTTTTATATCGAACAGCTGGAAATGCTTTCAGAATTTGTGGATACTTCGTCCAATAAATACATCGCTTGGTTGGCCAATTATATACTCTATAAAATTTAGTGCTTGCTCTACTAGTGCTTACTTTACTCTAAAAAAAAGTGCTCTATAAGTTTTGCACACAAAACACCGATGTTGATAATAAATTTCGATAATTTGCAAACTTTGATGATGATTTGCCAGACTATACTAAACAGCAACCCCTATCATAAGTTCAGACATACTAAAAAAATTACCCCTTATATGACACAGATGGAAAATAATACAAAAATAGTAAGAATCAATTACAAAGGCCAGCAGATATTTTGGTGGGGGTATTTGGAGCTGATTTCATATGAATTTGAGACCCTGAATTCAAATATGGCATTGATTTTTGTAAAATATGCGTTACACTATTTTATGTTAAATTCATGGATCAAATAAAAAAAATCAAAAAGGAATTTTTATTATTATATTATACAAATATTATTATATACAAAGACGTAGGAAAAATTTACGACTGCGGAATATTCAGAGCTCTTATAATTCTACAGGTTTCCAATAGTACCGATTTTTACATATCCTTAAATGTCTGCTCGCATATGCCTATTAACGCAAGATACTTTTTTAAATCAGAACTTATTAATCCGGATTTTGCAATGATTCCCGGGATTACCTGAATTGTTCTCACTCTGTGATTTTTTAATATTTTTCACATAACTCATAGTATTTGTTTTTCTCTTTCTTTTTGTTGTAAATTGTGATCATTGGGATGTGACACATCTATAAAGTAGGCAGTTTTTGTTTTACTATAATTGTTTATTTTAGTTATTGTATTGTAATGATTGATACAGTAAAGAAACTTATTATGTTCCTTTCTATCTTTTTTCTCAGCTAAGCTGGATTTTAAATGAATTGCGGGCCGTAGCCAAAACAACTTCATTCCTCCAAAAATTTTCGGGTGATGCGAGTGCTAATAAGGATTACTGCCCACTGCATTATTTTAAACAGATTTTCTTCCAGTCCCAGAAATTTGATGTTATTTTTAAGGTTCTTTGGTATAATGCCAGTTGTTGAGATTATCAATGGCACAATATGAACTTGATTCAACTTCCATATCCGTTTTATTTCTAACTTGAGGTCTGTATATTTTTGTACTTTTTCTTCAGCCGTCTTTTGAATGTTGTGTGTGTTTTTTTCTTTTTGGCCAGCAATATAATATCTGGCTTATTACAGTGCACTGTTTTGTCAATTAGTATTGTTTGGTCGTAATATAACCTGAAATCGGCTGAATCTAGTACCGCCTCCGGGGTGTATTTATAATAGGGAACTCGCTCTGTTATAAGGTTGTTACGACTTGCAAGCTCCTGGTGGACTATGTTGGTCACCTGGTTATGACGGTGAAGATAGTCCATATGGGAGAGTCTGCTCTCCCACACAAGTCCACATGCTCCTACAATATATTGGATAGTCTCAAGCTTTTCGTGGCATTTCCTACATGTGTCATTTGATGCTCGTGCATCCTTAATAATATATTTTTGGTAGTTTTGGAAGCCAACCAGGCGTTCGAAGCACTTTTATCGATTTCATGGCGGTCAAGATCATGGAGGTGTCTACCGTGTAGAGACATATTTTTTTTTACAGTTACAGTATACAGTAAATAAATTTATTAGTATTATATTATTGTTTATATTATTATTTCATATTTAGATTTAGCGCCCCACATATAGCTAAAATCAGTTCTAAAATCCTAGGTACCCAATTTTATTTTGTTATAGATTTACAGAATACAAAATGTAATAACAGTCTTAAGCCAGATGTATGAAACACTGAAACATTATTGATTTTTAGTAATGATTTCATATTGTTATTATTTCAAAAATTTCATATTGTGTTATTTGACAATACCCACTTTACTAGGACTTTAAATAATAATTAAATATCATCGGCAGTAACCACGAAACAGTAAAATTTTATTGTTACAATTCACCATTTACATCTGTTACTCGATATACATTAAAACCAATAAATTTCCTGAACCCCACGTTTCAGAAACCTAATCTTTATTCTGTCCGCGAGCTGACGCAGATATTCTGCGAAGGTTGATCCGACATAAATTTGGGGCCGCAGGAAATTTGTTACAAAATTAGGCATGGCCCCGTTTTTTGTATGACGGGAATGCGTTCCCAGTCGGCCCTTTTTTGGTCCGTACAATAAACATGCAATTAAAATTGATACACCTAAGAGAGATCGTTTCCATTTTTTGCGTGTCTGTCCTTAAATGTCGATCGAATGAGAAAAAGATTCGTTCCCATATCGCTTTGACTCAATTGAACTGGTTTTTACTTGAATTGTCCGATAGATAGAAGAAATTTACCAATAAAAATGATTTGGTTTTTATAGATTGATTTATTTCTGTTATAAAGGTCTACTTGATTAATAAACTTATAATTGTTGTTCTCAAGAACTATAGAATCATAACAATATATATATTATATACGTATACGAGATATATATACGTATACCTATACGAGGACCTGAATCATAATAGATTTTCTTTCACGTTTAAATTTATCAATCCACTTTTTACTGCTTTGGCAGAAATGACAATGATCTCTTACTGTTATTGTCTGAATGATTGTAGTGTGTTTATATATTTTTTTCTTTTTTTGGATTTTTCGCCACGATCTAACTCAAAAAAATATAAAAAATATCTGTTCTTATGAAAATAAAGAATCACTGTGTGAAAAACAAAACGGAGACAATTTATCAGTGATTCTTTTTATGTAATAAATTTGCCTAACGAACAAAATTTTAAAAAATACAAAAAAAATCTAAAATAAATACAAACTTTTGCACATTAACGTTTCGGAAGGTCTTCTCCTCCCGTTTTCAAAACGAATCTAAAAAATAAATTATATTAATTTCTATATATACTAAAAAGATAGGAAGTAAATATATTTTGTGTATATGTCAATGAAACTTACATTGACAATAATAGCTTTTAATGACAGTGACATACTACCAAAATATATATATATAGATTTACTGTATGATTATTGTGTATTGAAATACTTGAACGTTTTTAATTGTATTCTTTAGAATCGGGAACCATATTGAATTTAAATCTACCGAAGGCATAGCAATATAAACGAAACATAGAATATTACATAGGTTATATATATATATATATATATATATATATATATATATATATATATATATATATATATATATATATATATATATATATATATATTTGACTTCTTTGTACTGTGTCCAATGAGACAACATGAATGGGACAGTTATACACCCCCGACCGTTGGGTTCCACAATCTCGTGTGGAAGGCACAACAACCTGTGTGTCCGCTATAATAAGCATTGATTAGCTACTTGTCCGGGTGGAAGCCCCGCCCATCCCTTACATTGCAGGGCACATGTTTCGTCTGCTGGTGGTTAGACTCATCAGGGTACCGACATATGCTCTCTCGCCAAGAATAGGGAGTCCCTCTTCACAATCAAACAACCCAACGATCGGGGGTGTATAACTCCTGACTACTGTTGTCTCATTGTTGTCTCATCGGAGTTTTAGATTGTGGCGAAAAACCTAAAATAAAGCTTTAAAAAAATATCTCTTACTGTTGTCATGTCGTCATAAATTTAATTTCTGGATAATCCTGTTGAAACCATATCATTGATTACTAAACGATACTCGATTTATTTGGGTTCCAATCGTATATTGACATTATTTTTTATATTATAGTAATTATAAAATAACATAACGTTGTTTGAAAAAACTTTTTTTCAAAATTAATTGAATTTTTTTTTTTGAAATCAATCAATTTTCCCTCGTATATATTTTATATCTAATGGATTTGGCGTAAAATGTCTTATAAATTAGAAATTTAATTATAGTTTAGATTAGGTGGGATATGATGGGTTTGTTTATTTTTTTTTTAATTATCGAATAGATGTTCAACACAAAGTGAAAAATCTCACCTGTAAGTGCAGACAGACAAAATTTCTTTTGAATACACAATTAAAGTTCGAAAATAACTTCATGCAGACAGATTTTATTTCATAGACATAAATCTCAAGTTCTCGAAACCGTTAGCGTTAATAAGTGACCTAACGAAAAGACCTGATCGAAGATATTTTTAGATCTGATGTCTCTCCACATCTAACAAATGAGAGAAACGATTTTTTTGAAAAATAAAAGAATAATTTGTGGTGTTCGTATTTTCAAAACATAAATTGTTTTTAGCTCACACATATATGTTGTAATAAAGTTTTCAAGCATTGTTGTTCATAATATTTTTTGTTATTTGTTTACTATCTAATAGAAATATGAAGATAATAAAAGAATGTTAAATATTGTTACTAATGCTCATATATCAATTTAAATTTAAATTTAATTTAATAATGAAAAGCTCCTTTTATATATATATATATATATATATATATATATATATATATATATATATATATATATATATATATATATATATATATATATATATATATATATATAGGGGGGAGCAAAGTAGGTATAAAGTTATAAGAGTATACCTATAACCAAAATGACGCTCCTCCCCACTATGCTGTAACAGTGCGACGAGGGCCAGATGAAAGGCTACTACAATCACCAGATCTCACCCCAATGGGCTTTTTCTTTTGGAGTGGGGGTGTTATCAAAGATAAAGTATTTTCAAGAAAACCACGCACTGTTGATGATAGGAGTCAATACATATGAGAAACATGTAAAGAAATTGATAACAACAAAAACCTATGTGCCAAGTGTGCTAGAGTATAGAAACTAGACTATAGGAATGTATAAATGCTGAAGGTCGGCAATTTGAGCACTTAATATATTGTACTTAAATGCAATTTTTATGCCATCCTTATTGTGACTTAACAAAGCTATTGTTTTTTCATAATCAAAACTGAATATCTACTTTTATGTCCCTCTGTATATAAACATTGTCATCCAAACTAATATCAACCAACCAATATTACCATCGTCTACTATATCAATTAAAACATTCAACGAATAATCGTCATTAGTTTTTGTCTTCCTAATTTTGGGCGACTTTTAATGCTGCCTGCATCCCTGAATCTTTTGACCGTTTTTGAAACTGTTGACTTAGTGATGTTTTTATTCGAATATGCTTCATTAAAAATTCGACAAACTTCAGCATAAGTGCGCTCTCTGCCACCGTATCCAACAATTGTTAGTATTTCAATGCTTTCTCTTTCATTTATTATATTACTGAATACTGAAATATATATTAATTCTATATAAAAATTTGAAAGAAATTTGAAATTCACAAATTTACGTTAAAATTTGTCAAGTGTACTCAAATACCTCATCTGTCATCGATTGTTTCATAGCGAAACACATTTTAATCATTTTTTTAAATCTATTTTGAAAAAAAACATACATTTGCCTCATTGAATTCAGAAAAAAAACTCTTTCCAACAATGCCAAATACAAATGCTGTTGTTATTTAAAAAAAAAATAGCTTTGGATTCAAACATGCGACAAGAAAAAAAAGAAAATATACCCTTAAAATAGCAAACGTCTCCAAACATGTTTGTGTACAAAATTTTAATAAGAAATATCAAAGCGTTCTGGAGATATTTGACCGCTTCCAAACATAAGAGCGACCCTGTATGTTGAGTTAGATAGAAAATTTACTAAATAGTAGGAAAAATTTGAATCTATCATTATTATAATATCATGAATGGCTGGAGAGAAACATTACAATTGTGTAGTAGTATAATAAAAATAATATTGTATATATTAACGCATTTTATATTCAATTTTTTAAAAATATCCAATTAAATGTAATTAAAAGAAGTTCTTACTTTTATTCCTTAGATATAGGCCACCAAATATCGGATTATGTTAACAATCACATATTTTATAGAAACATAACAAAACTCTTCTTAAAATAACTTCTCTAAGATCGATACTGTCATTTGGTTGATGCACATTTTAGGTCTTCCAAACAAATATTGATAATAACTAATAGAATGGATAGTCTTGATCAAAGATATTTATAGCATTGGGAACTATTGATAAATAACCAACCCAGTAATCAATGAAAGGAACAAATTAGGTAACAGTATAAATTAATGTTTATACTAAGTTTTATATTTCTTTTTTTGCTGATCTATTACATCATGGTACAGATAATTTCTGAAAATAATTTTTTGTAATATCATATAATATATATATATATATATATATATATATATATATATATATATATATATATATATATATATATATATATATATATATATATATATACATAAGCTTGCGTACTATATTTCAACAGATAAGAATGTAAAATCTGACAAAGACTGGCCATTTTAGGCCTGTTCGAGGTTGGGTAAGGTCGAATGTCTTCTAGGAGATCTTCATTGGTCACTCGCTAGTAGCTAGGTTTCTCTGGAAATTTAAAGTTAAGTATAGGACCAACGGTTGAAAGCCCAACAGCGATGCTAATTGGAGTGAATCGATAATTGATGACCGTGGTTTGGAACCCAGGTTAAACTGTAAGTCCAGTCGCTTGGTACGCCTAGTAATAACGTCTAGTACGTTGACGCGTCCCGAACTAAAATAGGCCAAAATAAACTGAACATATAAAATATAAATAGTGTTACAGTTCTTCATTAAGTTTTCTTTATAAAACATTTAGTGCTCTCTAAGTGATTGTTTTATTTCAAATCAAGCTTAGCCCATGTACTAAATGTATTATTCAGAAAATTAAGATATATATTTTATATACATAGTATGTCTCTGAAAAAGATGAAATGAATATTTGCGTAATAATTTTTAGATGAATATATTCATTAAGCAATGATACATTTAAGCTTTCATCTCTAGAAATTAATGAGTTATATAAAAGTGCCATAGAAACCTTTGAAATTATTCAAACATAAGATTTCCTAATGGTAGAAAGAACGTTGTAGACGTCCCGCAGTCGGGTCTAATAAGTTTGAAATATAAAAAAAATCACTCATAAAGTGGTTGATATTCTTGCAAATGATTATTGCTCTTTCATTGAAGAGCTGACTCGTATTTTGAAACTCAATGCATACGATTTTTTGGCAAATGCACGAGATTGTATGCCATTTTGATTAAGATCGTGGTGATCGACCGCGATTTGGCTCTGTGCAATTTCTGGTAATTTCCAAAACTGAAATTACCGATGAAAAGAAAGCATTTCGGTAGAATTTTGTACATACATCAAACTTCGATTGCTGCTGTAGAGAGGGTTCCTAAAAATGAGTACCAAGGGTTAATAAAAGATCTTACCAGTGCTAATAACATTTTATTAACTAAGAACGAATCTGTTTTACATATACAATGATGAAAACTATAAATGAATAGCTTCTTATATCGGGTTGTCCGGAAAGTACGCAGGGATTTTTTTGAGAAACATAAACGCAAATAGTTTATGTAAACATTTATTTAGTCTATTATGGAATTATCATTATTATTATTATTATCCTCGTACTGAACTCAGCATCTCAGCCTAAGCTGGTCTATATTATAATGCCAAAATGAGAAAGCAATTCAACTCCTCTCAATTAGCATAAAATTTTACGAACAATGTGGCACGTCTGCAAGAGCACTGCACGTTGTCCCACTATGGCAATCGATTTTGAGATACCAAGGTTCTTCAAATTTTTTGAAAAGTTCTTACTTATTAGGCCTTCGGCGGATATAACGAAAGGCACTATCTCTACCTTATGCAGTTTCCACTGGTTTTTCAAATCGTACGCAAGGTTTTCATACTTAGTGGTTTTCTCCAACTCGGTTTTCCTGATATTATGAGAGAGTGGCACTGCGATGTCAATTATAAAAGCCCTTTTCTCCTTTTTACTAATTAGAACAATGTCTGGTCTATTATAATCGACCGTTCGATCTGTTGTGATTGGTCTGTCCCAGTATAGGATTGCATCAGATGATTCCAATACGGGAGAAGGTGAATACTTATAATATGGAGCAGGTGCGTTATCTAATAGCGAATACTTTAATGCAATTTGCTGATGTATAATTTTCGCCAGCTGATTATGTCTTCCTAAATAAGCATTAGGGGCTAGAACTGCACACCCACCGATAAGGTGTTCAATCGTTTCCCCCACTATACCGCACTTCCTACATCGGTCGACAACATCCATGTGTAGTATATGCTTTTCATAGTTCCGTGTTCTTACTACCTTATCTTGAATAGATGTCGCAAAACCTTCTGTTTCTGGGTACAACAGCCCATCGGTCAGCCATTTTAGAGACAATGGCCCATCAATGGTATCATCCTCGAGTGACTTTGGATACCGTCCATGCAGTGTCTGTTGTTTCCATTCACGGACACAATCGGTAAGTGTTGTTCTACCATCAACACGATTCAATTTATCTAGGTTCAAAGGGGTGAAACCCCGGTCCTCCTTAGCAACCAACTTCATTAGCGTGCTGCTTGAATTAATGAAGCGTTCTCTCATCTTACTCTCCTGGTTCAGACAAAGGTTCTTAATGTTCACGAGGCCTCTACCTCCCAACTTTCTTGGAATGTACAGTCGCTTCATAGATGAATTTGGATGCAGACATCGGAATTTTGTCAATGTTCGACGTGTTAATCTATCCAGTCCATCAAGGTCTGTTTCTGACCATTTAACAATACCAAAGGAATAGGTCAGAGTTGGCACCGCCCATCCATTGATCGCTCTAATCAGGTTTCCACTGTTCAGTTTGGTATTTAAAAGTTTTGTAAGCCTCTTTTCGTACATAGTAGAAAAGTCTTTCTTTAACTGGCTATGGTTAAATTTCTCGTTTTGAGGTATACCTAAATATTTATAGGATTCTTCTGGTGCCAGTTGTTGTATGTTACAGTGTGTTGAATGTTGATTGTTGACTATTCCTTTTTGAATGCTAATGGTAGAGCATTTATCAAGTCCGAATGACATCTTGATATCCCTACTAAATTCTTCGACCATTTTTATTAAGGAGTTTAGTTTTTCTCTAGTTTCTCCATAGAGTTTAAGGTCATCCATATATATTATTATTATTATTATTATTATTATTATTATTATTATTATTATTATTTTATCTTTTTTTAGGTTTTTTATCTAGTTATTCTTATTAAGAATAAATATTTTTAATTTTTTTATGAGTTTTCGGGGCGAAAATCGCATAAAAAGAAAAAAATATATGAATATGCCACAATCATTCAGACATTAATTATCATTATTATTTACAACTTTTTGAACACAGTGGTTGATACTGCCTATTTGCCAAAAATTAGCATCTTTATTCTCAAAAACAGGGTGTTTTTCACCTCTTCTTTCGTTTTAAAAGAGTTCAATTTAAACAATTTTGAAGGGGGCGGATAGATGGCAGTACGGGAGTGAGATGTCCGGTAAGTTTGGTGGATGGGGCAAGGCATCCCAAATGAAGGTCAGCAATTTTTGTTGGGTTTTACTTGATTGAAATATGTGGTCGCGCGTTCTTATGATGAAACATGACCGCTTTGATGTTTGTTAATTCTTGCTAATTCTGGCCGGTTTTCTTCAATGAGCCTTGATGGTTTGATGCGTGAAAGAAGATGAAAGTATATGAATCCCTTCCAAATGAAAAAAAAATGATCCCCATCAAATGAAAAGCATATTTTTTTCGATGCATGTTGTTACACACAATCTACTTTTCATCATCAGTTACTATCAGCGTCAGAAATGGAGCCACAGCATTTTTTTTCCAGCAATAGATCGCACGAAGAGTTTTAGTCCAGCCAATTTCGCGCACTAAATTAATATTGGACCCACACGTATAGGCAGACGTATTCATTTTTTTTTCAAATGGTCAAAAAGGGTCGATTGCCAATATTTAACTTATCTGCTATCTCACGAGCACTCTGGACTCTCGTCAAAGCGAATAAATCTTTCGCCTTTTTGGTCTAATTCTACAGGTCTCTTACTATCTACCGAAAAATCAGTTGCTCATTTCTGCAGAAGAGCAATCGTTCACGCTTACATGCCATCACTCTATCAAACAAGATTATCCCCACGGTTCCGTGTCACAAGTTCTTAGGTCACACATTTGATTATAGACTATCTTGGAAAGACCACATTCATTCTTTGAAGGCTAAATATGCTCGGGATATGGGAATACTTAAGATGCTCTCAAACTATACTTGGGGTTCAGATCACCACTGTCTCCTTATACTATACAATGCTATAATTAGATCCAAGTTAGAGTATGGCTGCATAATCGTCGCTACGGCCGTTAAATCTTACCTGTGCTCTGTGGATGTCATACAGAATACGTCCTTAAGACTCATATCTGGAGCATTCTCCACCAGTCCAATCCCTAGCCTACACTGTATCATGCGTTTAGAGCTCTGATCTACCAGAAGAAACTACCTTCTCTTAAAATATGTTACATGTCCTTGGTAGAGACTATTCATCCCTGGCTATCAGACATTTTTCCATCCCCCCTATCCTTCCTGTTACATCTACTCACAATTTAGCCCTTGACCCCAGAATCATTTTTTAATAAGAAGTCAAACATACAATTGCACGTCCCTGGTCCAATTTGTCCTACTTCTTCGCCTCCTTGTTTGCTACATCCCATTCAGGTTAACTTCTCTCTATTAAAATATGATAAAGAATCAACGAGTTCTTCCATATATAAATCCAGTATAAACATCTTACTCGAATCTGATTTTCCATGTCAAATAATTTTTACAGATGGATCTAAGATGGACCAAGGAGTTAGCTGCGGCTTTGTTCACAATAGAGCCTCTTCAGGATTCAAACTGTCGGTTTCAACCAGAGTACTTACTACTGAATTAGTGGCTATCGAAAGATGTCTCTCTTATATCAGATTAAATCCTGCAAATTTCTGGATTGTATTTTCTGATTCCAGAAATACTCTACTCATGATTCAAAATCGCCTCATTTGGACATAAGGACATCAAAGGTAATGAAGAGGCTGATCAGCTCGCAAAACGCTCAAAACAACACGGACTATCATACATGCGCAGCTTTCACCCAAAAGATCATCTCTCTTTTGCAAAAACTTTTGCACAAATCTCAATGTAATCGTATTAGGACGATCCTCAGAGACCTAACAAATTGGGAATCCTTAAACCTTCATTCTCTCGATTTCCTCCAGAGCGGTTACTGAATAGAAAAGCCACAGTTAAATTGATGAGACTCATGGTTGGCCACTGCAGATTTTCTCATGAATTTCTACTAAAACAAGAAGGCCCTCTCCTCTGTGATTGTTGCAATGATCCTTTAACAGTCAAACATATTCTAATTGACTACACTGCCTTAACTGCTCTCAGATCTTTCTTTGGTTTCAGTCACAACTTTTCTAAAAATCTTTGTTCCACCAACATGTGTAACACATTTGCTTATCTAAAAGAAATAAATCATTTTACCAGGATATAGTCATTTCAGGCGCTTTGCTTTCACAAAAGCGCTTTGCTTTTCAGCAAAGTGTAAGCAAACTAGTCTACATTTCTGTGATAATAACACTTGTAATATAACCATCTGTGATAGTTCTCAGTCGTGATACAACTCATCTGTGATATTGTAAATTACGACTCATTTTACATTTTACACTTTATATTTTAGCTTATATTTACCTAATCCTTATTCTCTTTCCTTGAGCAATAGGCTCATAATTTGGTTCTATGGTCGCTAAATGATCTCGATATCGATGGGACCTAAACTACTATATTCTCTCTCTCTCTCTCAATCTCACGAGCCGTAATGCGTGGATCTTCTATTATTATGGCCTTTATTTCCTCAACATCAGTGCTTGAAGGGCGACCAGAGCGATACTGGTCTTCCAAATCAAAATCTCCGCCCCTGAACCCATCAAACCACTTTTGCACCGTGGTCTCGCCAACACAACACTCTCAAAAACGGCACAAATCTTGTTTTTTGTTGTATCGGCCGACATTTTCAATTTGAATCAATATCTGAATTCAACTTTGGTCAACTAACTGAAAGCGAATCAAAGCAAATCTGAAAGTAAACACTGTAAATACTACAGAGCTTAATAATATGGAAATAAATATTTCTAATCCAACACAGATTTTCATTTAAAAGCGTTAAAAAGGCAATTAATGAAAAATCTCTACGAACTTCCCGGACAACCCCATATTTTATTTGGAATCTTTTGTATACCATCATATACACTTGTTGTATTACTATGGTATTGTATATTGACGGTAGTGCTAGATCCCTTAAACCCTTAAAACATGAAACCTTAAAAAATAAAATTCAAGAGCATTGATTCTTTTGAACTTTGGTACTGGAGACGTTATTAAAGAAATTAATGAATTCACAAGGCTATCCTAAATTATTTATGAACGAATACTAAGATTCGTCAGCCATATTAAACGCAGGGATGGCAGTAACTTAGAAAGCCTTGTGCTGCAGTGATAGAAGGAGAATTGTAGATCACGCTGGCGATGTTCAAAAAGATGGACACACCAAATTAAACACCTAACTGACTCATCCCTTCAATATGCAACCAAGAAAGTCAGAAATAGAATACGCTGACGAGAAGCGGAATGAGTCGGACGATGAATGATGTTTCGGACGAGAAGTCCGAGAAAGCGGAATGAGTTCTCATACTTCCCGGCTATTCTGTAAGGAAGAACACGAAGAAGAAGAGATATACACTTATTGAATGCATTATTATTCCAAATAATTGTATATACAAACGGGAAAAAATATTACCATATTTGAAAAATATTACCATATTGACCAGAGTTGACCAGATTAAACAGTAATTTATTACCACAGTATTTTTCTTTCAGTGTTTATTAAAGTATCATATAACAGTTAACGTAATTCATTGTTAGCCATGAACCTCATCATCTTACTGATAGGGTATGGAATCTGAACACACGTGTGAAAATCAAAATTTTCTATTTCATTTTATCTTCAAAAGATATATATAGAAACAAATCAGATACGAAGAAATTTATAATTAATTACGAATGTTAATGCAGTGTCCGTGAGTTACTTACAAATAATTATTTTATTTCGATTGACACTTACCATTTTTGATTATCTCGCAGATGTACAAATCAGTTAACTCAGTTGTACAACCATCACGTATTTAGTTACCGTTCAAACATTTGCTATACAATATTTCATGACGCCATGATCAAAATATTTTTAAATATTGACCGCGCTTTAAATCAATACAGTCGCCTGGAGTGAATTAAAATGACCATGACATTGGAAAAGTCATAAAAATATAAATTTGGACTTCTTTTATTGAAATTTCCTACAACAATTTAACGGACTGATTTTAAAAATAGATATCATAAATATTTAATTTGTTAGATAATGTTATTTTTGTGTTATAGACTGAATTATATCAATATATTTTAATATTACGATTTGATCCCACATATATCAAATAAAGACAATAAAGTATTTTATTTGATAATTGGAAATGACCAAGTGTATGAGTACGAGGGTTGCTATTTATGTATCCGGAATAATAAATGAAAACAAATATTTATCATTAAAAATGGTTTTATTGCTTTTCAAATTATTTTACGCAATGATAGATACACTTTTGCATACGTTTGAACCAATTGTTATAGCACTTTTTTCATTCCGATTGAGGTATCTCCAAAATAGGCATTTTGAACGCATCAACCGCTTCTTCTGGCATCGAGAATTGTTGACCACGTAGTTTATTCTTCACGGACGAGAACAAAAATAAATCATTGGGTGCCAAATCAGGACTGCACGTCGGATCACCTATCAATTTAATATTTTGACCGGTTAAATATTGAGTTGCTCAGTCCGATGTGCGAGAGCTCGCGTTGTCATGGTGAAGGATGATTCTGCGTCGCTGGTTGTTTTTTTCTTCAAAGACTTTCTAACCACATGCCAGCCACATACTCATTTATCCACCAAGAAAAAAACAGGCAACCATTTGATTTGCAGTGCTTCTTGCACGAACAACTTTTATTGGGTTTAGCTCATTTTGAAAAACACATACAGTCCATCATAATATATGCATATATATTATGATCGCATATGCATAAATCCAAGATTAGTTACCTGTGTAGTTACCGTGTACACAAGGTTTTTAACGCACCACGATTGTATTTTTGAGCATTTCTTTAAACCAATTAACACGAGCCTTTTTTTGAGCGATTGTCAAATTATGCGGAATCCAACGCGCACAAATCTCTTTCATGGCTAAATGTTCATGCAAAATCTTGTGTAGACTTATCATACAATGCCCAGGGATGCCTCAATCTTACGGTTGTCACATGTCACATCTTGCTTTATCATTTCGCGCACAGTATCGATATTTTCTGGCACAATAACCGATTTTGTATGAAATTCTTTAAATTGATGAGCGAACGACAGCTACGATTGAATTCACTAAACCAGTGATTTACAGTAGTTTTACATGATGCTTCATCGCCAAAAGTCGAAGTGAGTTGATCGATGCATTGTTGTTGAGATGATCCAAAGTCGTAGTAAATCATCGCACGAAAATTCTCACGCGTTAATTCCATTTTTTGACTGAGGCGAAATTTTCAAGTAACTAAACAACACCAATAGCGTCCATATGACAAAACGTTCTGAGTACGTACATAGTCAATGTCAAACTTTACAATTTTTATTTTTGAGAATATAGATATAGATTTGATCTTTTCAGGAATATACTGTTTAAAGTCCTACTGCAGAAGAAACCACTTATTTTATCAAATATATAGTTTTGATCATGTCTTCAAGATAGATTCATCTCGATGGATGGATTATTTGGAAGCACCACAATGTTTAACTACGCCCTCAAAATTTCCGCAGAGCAATGCCTGTGATAATTTGCTATCTCTGGTTGATAGATTGACAGAGCTTCAGATAAACACGGCTAATTTTCAAGATTGGTGTCTTATTTGTCAATTTTTTAACCACTATTCATACGGACTGAGACTGCTCCTTCACCATTCACTTGGTATATCTTAAACTTTTATAATATATTAAGAAATTATTATTAACATTCAGATAATGTGCACTAAATTACAGACCACTCAAAAAAAGAGTCTATTAATAGCAGTTATATTATTCTTGTTATAAAATAAAATAAAAACTTTTTCAGATAGAATCCCAATAAATATAATCATAATATAAATTCTTCTATTGGAATATTCAGTTTGAAACACTGGAAGATTACTTGATAACTAAAAACCAAATCACGTTTTTAATATATTGACGCGCGTTTCGCTAACCAGATTAGTATCATCAGGAGAGAATTCAATCTAATTTAATTCTAAAACTACCAGTCGAGGTAGTTTGAAGGCCATTCACTCTCCTGGTAATCCAATGGTCCTGGTTCGAATTCTAGTTTGTGTATGGATATTTATACAGTACCTGCCTTTGATAGGCTCTTGTGTAAACCTGGGAAAAATAGACGCTAAATGATCAGAATAGTCGATGCGCCTTGAATCAAAATCTAAAAAAAAAAAAATATAAAACTAAACTATGTTCTATTTATATGACAACCGAATCTAATGAATCGTGTAAAAATCACGAATTGAAGTTACCCAAGCGTTACATTAATACGTTAAAAAGTTGACTATATGGAATAGGTCCTTTATCCCTGTTCATGGTTTTCTTATATTTTTTTATTTAAATAATTTCATAGGCATCCAAAGCCCTATTATGGTCATGCTCGAGTACATCTTGAGGAAAATAAGATTTCTCATTTCACGTTAGTTCTCATTCAACATCACTTCGTTGCTTTTAATTAAAGCATATTAATTAAGAATATCTTTCTCAGTGTTTTAATTTATAATATTACTTCTTACCACATATACCAAAAATGAATTTACATTAATGTTTGTAACATCTGTTCATCGAAAGCCTTTAATGAAATAATATGAAATGTGGATGAATAATTTGTTTTCCCTTTTTATTATTTATCTTTTACCAATTAGATGTAACCGAATAACTCTTTCCTTCGAAAATTTGAATTTCAAATTAGTATACATTTTCGAATAGTTAGCACAATAATTCCCATAGTCAGTGTCAAATGTGGGTGGTATTTTTCAAGTGTGAAATGACTGTAACGGATTAATGCCATTAGGAATACCAATTGTCCGATTCCCCTCATAAATATGCAGCATGTCGTTTTTTTCAAATAATAGCCGATGCCTCAAGTTATCATTATAAAGAAATCTGAATATGAGCATTGAATATAGATGTTTATATTTGTATGGAGTTGCAAAAGATAACGTTTAACGAGTGTATTATCAAATATTTGGAGCAGTTATACATAACGGTTTATCCAAATTTTTAAAAACACTCTCTAATTAATGTAAATCAATTATTCTTTTAAAATATTTTTTCTTTGTTGCTGCAAGTTTCTTTTCGGAACATATATGGTACCTAGGGGGCCACGAAGAAGACCGAAAGCACAGTGGACTGATGACTATGTTAAGTATATTGGACCCTACTGGCCAAAATGAATAGCCCAGGACCGTAAAAGTTCAAAGCACGCTCAACCAAGAGAAACAAGCAGGATTCAGAAGTGGCTTTAGTACAATGGGATCACATCCCAGGTTGTACACAGCAGGGCCATAGAAAGGCACAACGGAATATACCATGCCACTTCGACTACGAAAAAAGCATTTTGACTCCACCTCAAAGCATGTGATAATAGATGCACTGCTTAGCCAAGGGGTAGATAAAGCATATGTGATCGATATATGATGGAGCTACAGCCACAATTCACCTTGATGATCTTGAAGTGGGAATTAATGTAGCACGAGGTGTACAGCAGGGTGACGCAATATCGCAATATATTCCCTTCTCGGCTGGCCTTGAAGAAGTGTTCCGTAAACTAGATTGGAACAGGATGGTGTAAAGATCAATGGTGCAAACGGAAAACCATCTTAGATTTGCAGATGATATTGTTCTCCTTTCACAAGACCCAGAACATCTGCAAAGATGCATACAAGAACTGCAAAAGGCTGGGGAACCTTTTGGCTTGAAAATAACCTGAAAAAGAGCCAGGTTATGTCCAATAACTTCGTCATAACAGAATAGTTTCAGTTTTAGAAAGGGATTTGGAGATAGTGGACAGCTTTATATATCTTGGGCAGATAATTTCAATGGAGGGGAATACCGCCCGGGAGGTGGAACGGCGTGTTAAATGTGGCTGGCAGGCATTTGGCAGGCTCAACATAGTGTTTAAGAGCAGACTCCCACTTTGTCTGAAAAGAAAAGTCTTTGATCAGTGCGTTCTACCCATTATGACATACGGAAGTGAAACTTGGACACTCACATCGCAATCAATCAAAAACTTCGGATGGCACAGAGGGGAATGGAAAGATGTTTGCTTAGCATTACAAGATGAGACGGAAAGTCCTGCGCATGGATCAGGGAACAAACAAAAGTATGTGACATTCATTGGAAGAGTAAAGCAATTGAAATGGAGATGGGCAGGCCATATAGCGAGGCGATGTGACGACGGATGGACCAAGGCAATCTGGAGTGGGTACCGCTTGACCGCAAACGTCCGTGAAGAAGACCGAAAGCACGGTGGATTGATGACATTGTTAAGTATATTGGATATATATATATATATATATATAATATATATTATATATATAATATATATATATATATATATATATATATATATATATATATATATAATATATATATGATGATTATGGCAGAGACGCAGGTTGTTGTGCGTCCACATGAGATTGTGGAACCAACTGTCGGGGTGTATTATTCCTGACTACTGTTGTCTCGTTGGATGCAGTCCAAAGAAGTCAAAAAACTCTAAAAAACAGAACTATTTCGTGTCTGTACAAATTCAATAAAGGTGATTTGTTCAGGTCTATTTGGTCATTCAGAAAGGTTCTTGCATCTTTTAAACGGTTATTTGTCAACTCCTGGGATGGTTTAGTTTTGTGATTTTGTTTTGTGTAATATTTTGAAATCACTTTTAATACAATCGTTTTCATTTAGCAGATGTAAGGCATAATTGGAATAATGTTTCTAATTAAGAAACTTCTTTCATTTTCTTTTATTCTTTTCTTGGGAGATTTACTTGTTTGTCCTATGTACAATATAGTTGATTTTTGTTATTATTTAACTTTAACCCATTTAACTTTTTTGTTTATTTTTGCTTTGCAGTTTTTGATACATTTTCCTAAACTATTAGTTGTTTTAAAGGATACTTTTGCATTGTTTCTATATGAGAATTTTTCAATTTTTCCAGACGATTTACCAAATATGATATACTTTTTTTAAATAGTCTTTTTTGTTCTTTTTTGGATATGTTTTAGAGACAACATTTTCTAAAGTTTAGTTGTTTTAAAGGCTACTTTTACATTTTTTCAATTTTTCCAGACGATTTACCAAACTATGATATACTTTTTATTAAATAGTCTTTTTCATCCTTTTTTGGATATATTTTAGAGACAGCATTTTTGTAGAGTTTTGTTTTAAAATATTATTTATTATTCTTTCCGAATAACCATTTTTTAACGCAATTTGTTTAATGGTTTTGATGGCAGTGCCTTATTAAAATCTACATCTTATAAAGGATTATTGTCTGTCTGTATATAGAGCTATGATAAGCTTTTAACTTATGTTGTTGTGGATATAATGACTATATATCATATTATATATTTGATCGATGGATTGATCAATTGATTGATTGATTGATTGATTGATTGATTGATTGTTTGATTGATTGATTGATTGATTGATTGATTTGATTGATTGATGATTGATTGATTGATTGATTGATTGATTGATTGATTGATTGATTGATTGATTGATTGATTGATGATATATTAT
>JARFXV010000159.1:427500-460845 GCA_031761425.1 Cosmopolites sordidus | reverse complement strand
ACAAAATGGTTTGCCAACCCTTTGTAGCTCCTCTGGGTCTTGTGAAAGGAGAACAGGAGTTTGTATCGTTGATCTTTACACCATCATGTTTCCAATCCAGATTACTTAATTATTCTTTCAGGCAAGCCAAGAATAGGCGATATTGAGTCACCCTGCCGGACACCTCGCTCTACATTAATCATCAAGGTGAATTGTCTCTGTAGCTCCATCATATATTGATCCTAATAGGTTTACATATGCTTTGTCTGCCTCCTGGCTAAGCAATGCATCCATTATGGCCTACTTTGAGATTAAGTCAAATGCTTTTGGCAAACACAGTGGCATGTGTATTCGCTGTGCCTTTCTATGACTGCTGTACAACCTGGATGTGATCCGTTGTACTGAATCCATTTCAGAATCCTGTTTGTTCTCTTGGGTGTGCGTCATTCAATTTTCTTAATATTCTTTTACATATTATCTTAGTGAAAACCTTTTACTTTACTGATAGGAGGCAAATTGAACGGTAGTTTTTTAAATCTTCCCAGGCTCCTTTTTTATGTAAAAGGATCACCTCTGTATTTTTCCATAAGTCAGGTACTTTTTGTTCTTTGAGGCATTTTGAGTATAATCCAGCTTCCAAATTTCGACATTTCCATTGTCCTTTCCTGGAGCCTTGCCGTCTTCCATCGTTCTTCCGTGGGTATTGTTGTCTTTTATTGGTTCTGATCTTCATATAACTGTGAATAAAAATTTCTGACAATCTCTAACGCTTCCGTTCGCGCCCTGCTCACTGTGCCATTCTCACGTATTAAGGCATATGTTTGTTTTCTTTTTTTCCTCAGCTTCTGTTTAGCTTTGTTTATTCCCCTGTTTACTCCTCCAGAGTTATTGCACTAGCTACATAGTTTTACAGTACGCGGCGTACTCGACCATGCCAAAAGGACTCCCTGTATTTCTCATTGCCCGTGGTTTTTTCATTAGATCAATGGTCTCACTAGAGATTTTTGTCTGTTTGAGCCTTTTTTGGTGATTTCTTCATAGTGGGCTGATATTTCCATGTCATCCTGGAACACAGCAAAGCGGTTTGACAAAGCAATCTCAAAGTCGTAGCCCCTCTCCGAAGAAAGAAGTGGGCTAAATACGCGAAACAATGCTCGCAACATTCCAAAAGTAAGAAAATCCCTTCTTTAGAAGGGATTTTCTTACTTATGGAATGTTGCGAAAAAGAAACGCGGTAACGTGGCGACGAGGTAGAAAAATCAAAAAACGGACGCCCTACAGCGTTGCCGAGCGCCGCAAATAGTCCCGAACTACCCCGATTTAATCTGCGCAGTCGCCGGCCGGCTATAAAAGTGAGCACAACGACCCATGCACGTCAGTTGGACTCTTCAGTGGAAGGGGATAACGTCGTGACTCTTCACAGAATCAACGGATCAACACCCGGAATCATTTTGAAACATATATATATATATATATATATATATATATATATATATATATATATATATATATATATATATATATATATATATATTAGGAGAGTCGATATAGAGCGAATTAAAAGCTGAAAGAAAACGCTCTCGGTTTCTATTTGATAAACGACGTCCCGAAGAATTCACTTAGGGCTAATTTTGGCGGTGACAAATCCCATTGTTGGCGTCTTTCTCTCCCCCGTTAACTAAGTAACGCGCCAAATTAAGAGGGTTTCTTTCGGCGAAACAGGAAACAATAATACATATACGCATTTATCTTCTGGCTAGCTTGCAGGGGCGGTGGCTCGATGGGGGTTTTTATCGTCATACATCAACCCCGGGAGAAACGGCGGGTTGTTCTTTATTTCTTTCTTGTGCCGATGCTGCACGGTATACGTTGGACCATTTACTTTTAAGCCAACAATAGAGATTTTTCCGTTTGATAGAGAAACAAGTCTTTTAAATTATCGTTATAAATTAACACGAGATTTTTTTAAAATAAAAACATTTTTTTAAGGTTTACTGTATATACATATATAATATATATATATATATATATATATATATATATATATATATATATATATATATATATATATATATATATATATATATATATATATATATATATATATATATATATACTCAGAATGCGAACGTGCATTGCAGCGACGCAAACGAGTAGAAAACAGACCGCAAAAGTTATCAGACAAACTAAGAGGAAGTACATGAAGGAACAACTATTGGAACAAAAATTGTTTTTTTATTTATCCAGATTGATTTTGTCTCCTTCAAAATAATGCGCTCTCCCTCTCTGAAATAAACTAATTTCAACATTTTTTCAATCCTTCGAAATAGCTTTTATTCTCGACATGTGCTCTCTCCTTCAAAACGGCCAGGCAGCGCTCTCGAATGGTTTCTATGGACTCAAAACGGCGTCCACGAAGTAGTTTCTTTAATCGAGCGAACAGAAAAATGTCACACGATACCATATCTGGTAAATTTGGTGTTAGTTTTATGGAAAAAAGTGACGCATAACATTGGGGAACAGGCACTGACTTGGATCTGTGACTTGTTTTTGACTAATTTTTCATCTCTGAATTCAAAAATATTCACAGTTATTCTCAATCACGTCAAGTTCTTAAGCTACAGCATACCCCTCATTTTACCTTAAAAGTGTACATACGAAAGGAAATAAGGTGAGATCTGACCAAATAGATTAGAATATTTTTTTTATACAGAGGTTAACATATTATTAAAAATTAAATTGTGTTTATACAAAAAATAAATAAAATATATTATGGTAAAAATGTCTTCTTATAACTTTTCCTGGAGTGTTCAGTTTGTGGACATTCTCGCTTGATGCTTCAACAGTAGTCAGCCATCATACTGACATCCCATCTACCTTGATACCGCGCTTCCATAACCTTTAGATCTTGGTGGAATCGCTCGCCCTGTTCATCACTAACAGCATCAAGATTTTCTGGGAAGTTAGCAAGATGACTATGTAAGAAATGCAGTTTGATGCTCATGTTGCAACCAAGCTTTTTAAACTCTCCAAGAGTTGTTGAACAATTTCGATGTAATTCGGGGCTCGTGTATATCCAAGAAAGTCTTTAACAATATTTTTAAAAGCCAACCAAGCATTCCTTTCAAGTTCGGTCATTGTTTCAGTGAAATTTTCTTCTTTAATGAGTTGCCGAATCTGTGAACCATCAAACACACCAGCCTTTATCTGTTCATATAACAGGCTAGGGAATGCCGAAATGATATACTTAAAGCAGTCTCCTTCAATTGACAAAGCCTTAACAAATTGCTTCATGAGACCTAGTTTTATATGCAAAGGCGGAAATACAACGTTTTTTCTGTCGACAAGTGGCTGATTTAAAATGTTTGGATCACCAGGTCTTAGGTCAGATCTTGGCGGCCAGTTCGATTGCACCCAATGCTTCTTACGAACTCTGCTGTGCACGAACTTGCACATGCACAAAAAACAGGGATACTTGGTATACCCGCGTTACTGGCCAAGAAGGAAACAGACCATTTTAAGGTCAACACAGATGATCCATTGGTGCATGTTATATTGCAACAAGTCAATGACTTTCACCATATTCTTCACGCAAAGAAACTGAATGACCTATTGGGACAGAACCGTATGTATCTCCAATATGTGGAACACACTTCAAGCTACGCTTTGAGCTATCTATAAACAATCGCCATTCAGTTGCGTTATAGTTAGAAATGGCCAATTCTTTCATTAAACTTTCTACGTTCTGGCAATATACAAATCCGTCATTATTTCTGAAGTACTGACTAAATTCACTTTCTCTGGATCGATAGTAAGTGACTTTAGCTCCTTTGTCAAGCAAATTTTTTTCGTGCAGTCTTGATGCTAATAATTCCGATGCTTTTTTGGATAGTCCCAAATCTCGTGCTAAATCGTTTAATTCATATTGATTGAATCCTTTACGAACAGAATCATTGGAAACTTTGAAGTCACGGTGGAGTCACTTCAATCTTGACTTAATTCACATTCTTGTATTTCTAAAGAAGGTAATTCTTGAAAAACTGGCACTGGAATTTCAGCTGAACCAGGCGCAGGGCGTATAGCTGATGGTAAACTAGGGTATTCTTGTTGAATCCTGATGTTTTTACTATGCAAAAGTAGTGTTTTCACTATCCACGTTCGTAAACTCTCTACACACTGCTTGCACACTTTATGAGGGGCCCATGATTTATCTTGGTCATGTATTTTCACTTTAAAATAAGGAAAATAAGCTTGCCTGACAAATATACTAATATTAGTCCGTTGAATGGGGATGGTAAAACTGCCACATATATAACGAGAACTACCAGAGGAAGACATAACGAAAATCTGTAGGTGTACGTATACTTTGACTTCACTATATCAGACCAACACAGACCAGCGTACTTTAACATCTCATGCGTAACTGACCGAACTAGTTTTGGATAACACAACGTCACTCACGCCCCCACTCCTAGGTCGAAGAAGGTTCGCCGGTAGGAGAGCAGTAGTGACTTCTGTGATTCGCCAAGCTTAGTCGGATGCGCAACAACTGTAGAGAAAAAACTTGACGTGATAGAAAAAAACTAAATAAAGTTTTGGAATTAGCATGTCAATTTACGTATAAAACAGCTTAAATATCGAACTCAACAGAAATTATTTTTCAAATTGTTCCCCAGTGTAATTGAAGACGACAATGTCTCTAATATTTAATTGGCTATTATTCATTACAAGACCTTTAATTTTGGTAATGATCCTTAAGTTTGGTCATGGGTTTAATCCGATAACTGACGACTGTAATTCGAAGTGCACCTTAAGTTATATGTTCAGTTTTTAAATAGAAATATAATTAATTACCTCGAGAGATTAGGCTCGTTGTTAAAGGATCATTAGAATTATTGAAACCGTTAGGGCATATCCGCAAACTTATCTTTCAGCAATTTGTCACCAGACTTCGTACAGTTTTACATATACTTCACAGATCCCCTGATTTATCACCAGTAGAATACATATGGAATAATATTGATAAAACTTTCTGTCAGGACTCTGCCTCGCACAGTTGTAGAGTGGAATTAAAAATTAGTAGAGCTTCTTAACGTTACAAATTTTATATCTGTCGAAAATTGTAAATAAATCATTTCTTTTTGATACACAGTGTGTCCAGGATAAGGACTTACCACTTCTTTAAAATGTTTATTTCTGGACCGATTTTCATAAACTTTCTTTTGTTGAATAAATCTCGAAAAGCGGGATTAAGAAAGTGTAAGTGAAAGTGTTCTTAATGCCGTTTTTCGAGATTTATCCAACAAAAGAAAGTTTATGAAAATAGGTCTAGAAATACAAATTTTTTGGGGGGGTGATAAATCCTTTTCCTGGACACACCGTACATTATGAAACTATTTCATTTATTGTGAATGAAAACCTTTTCCATATTTCATCCAGGATCGGTTTATTTTTAGTTTGTTCCGCATCGCAACTCAGTCTGCTTTAAAGCCCAAAAAATCTCCACATCTCCCTCCCCATGTATCAGCTTAAAACCATTTCGCAATATAGCATATATATTAAAAATGATTTATGTTCGTATAAATATTAATGATCGGGTGGATGGATACCACAGTCCATTCGCAGCTAATGTAACGTAAATATTTTTGTGCTCTGCCGAGACGACTCATAATGGAGATGACGAATTACCGAACGAAAACCGACAGTTCCCTTCTTTTTGACGCATTATTGGATTCGGATTGAGAGGATAATGTGGGCGGGGGAACTGTAATTGTGACTTATTTATCGTTTCCTATTATTAGTCACTGTTTGAGTTTGTCAATTTTTACTGGGTTAATTTTTATTGGGAAATTCATCAAAAATGTGTAATGAAACTCTTTTCTTGCATAGTTTTTATTTTATTATTTTATACAGTATCGGACATAAGTGGATGGATAAATGATATGCGTTGATTTATAGAAGAACAAGCCCACGTATTAACAGTAAATATACTGGATGTTTGGTGCATCGTTTACCAAATTAAAATGGCCGATAGGAGGGGGACTTTTGCTATCTCCTCAGCGTCCAAAAAGCATTATTGGGCCCACAGGTTTTTTGATGTTAATTAATTTAATTCTTTATTTGAAAAATTCCAAAAGTTAACATTGAAACTTGAATTAAAAAAAAAAGTTATTGGTATAGCCTGCAAATTATTTTTTTATTTTAATGTGTAACGTAGATTAGATGCAAGCGACATCGACATCTACTTTTTTTTATAGACTCTCAAAGTTTTTGGAAGAAGTAAAAGTAAATTTAAAGCTCAATTTTGAATTGCATTTTAAAAAAAACTAAAAGCCATCATTGTCTTCGAATTCTTTAATAACAAATCTCTGGTTTATCCTCTTTCTAACGCAATTATGCATTCATGCCATGCATTGGACTGATTGGTATCGAGATGCATTGGACTGATATTCGATATTACTTATTTGAATAAATAGCATACGCTAAGAAATTGTTATTTCACTCTTGTGCAGTGATGTCCGGCTGCTATCTCTTTCTTACATAGGGTACTAATGTTCCTTGGACTTGAAGTAAAAATAAAATCTTAATAATCAATGTTTTAATTAATCACTAAGTAAGTGAAGTAGTAAAACTACTTAGGGCCGGTTTTACAATGCAAGTATATCCCTTGTATAAGCTATACTTGGAATAAAGTCTGAAACGCCCTTTCTACAATCGCCGAACAAAGCTATTCTCGGTAGAAATCGACCGATAAGTTATCCCCTTGGAATTTGGCCGGATATATTCCGAATATTGTTATTCTTGCTTTCTATTGGCCAGCTTCAGTTGTCAGTATTAATAAACATAACCTGTCCTTTCTTTATATTCGACAGTTTTATTCATTTTTAATTATAACAATGTCTGAATGATTGTGGCGTGTTCATATATTTTTTTCTTTATTTGGGTTTTTCGCCACGATCTAAAACTCAAAAAATATCAAAATATCTGTTCTTACGTAAATAAAGAATCACTGGGTAAAAACAAAAGACCAAACGGAGACAAATTTCTCAGTGATTCTTTTTTTTAATAAATTTGCCTAACGAACAAAATTTTAAAAATATAAAAATGTTCTAAAAAAAAATATACAAACTTCTAACGTTAACCTCCTTTAACCTCCTATTCTCCTCCCGTTTTCAAAGCGAACCTAAAAATAAAGTTGTATTAATTTTTATAAATTATGAAAAGATAGAAAGTAAATATATTTTTTGTGTATGTCAATGATACTTACATTGACAATTAGTTTTTAATAACACTGACATACTACCAATATATATATATATATATATATATATATATATATATATATATATATATATATATATATATATATATATATATATATATATATATATATATATTTGTTTTTGGTTTACCGTGTGACTGTAATTGTTTATTGAAATTCTTAAATGTTTTAATTGTATTCTTTAGAATCGGGAACCATATTGAATTTAAATCTACCGAAGGCATAGCAACACATTTATTTATTTAAATTAATTATAGCGGTTTCTTTTAATCTTTTGTATTTTGTTATTTTTTTGTTTATTTAGATCGTGGCGAAAAACCCAAATAATGAAAAAAATAAGTCAAATAAATAATTGATGTGGATCCCATAAATATAAACATTTTTGATTCTGATGAAAGTGATTTTGAAGACGTAGTTTAAATTCGACGGCCAAAAGTATTTAAACATCGAGTTTTATTGAAGATGAAATTAAATCTTCAACAGATCGTAATCGTGCGATAAAACCTGCAACAAAATTGTATTTGACATTGCGTTTTTACGCTAGGGGTAGTATGTTACTTGCAGCTGAATATTTCGCAGGAGTAAGCAAAACATCAGCTAGTACGATTGTTATCAAGGTAACTTTAGCGATTGCATCATTATGTGGAAGGTACATCAAGTTTCCAGAAACAGAAGCAGATCGCCACAAGCTAAAGGAAGAGTTCTATGTTATTGCTAGGTTTCCTCATGTTATCGGTACTATGGACTGCACTCATGTCTGTATCATTTCACCAGATGGAAATGAAGCAGAAAGGTACCGTAACAGAAAGGAGTATTTTTCACTGGTGGTTTTACTTATTTCACTGTCCTTTCCTAGATATATATATATATATATATATATATATATATATATATATATATATATATATATATATATATATATATATATATATATATATTCATTTTCTTTGGATTCTATTTGATTTGCCTTAATCTTAGCGGTCTCTTTGATAGTCTCGCCTTTTGGTTAATATTTTTAAAGTTTTTGATTGCACAGACTTTTTTTTATTTCAATTATAAACGTCGCTTTTGTTTGGGTGATTTTTTCCTCATCCTCTTGATTTTTTTCTCTAACTCCACTTGAAAGGGACTACCAGTAGCAATTATGGACTTCTTATCATTTCTTCGTCTATTTTACATTGTTGCCTTTGGATATGGTTGTATAAATGACATGGCCGTGCATTTGTTAGAAATAAAATCTACAGCCATTCGAGAGGCTGATATTGTAGCCACTACAAAAAAAGTCAGGTCTGTAACAGTGATCGTGTGTGTCGGAGCTGATAGTGTAGATGATCTTGAATGAGTTTGAGTAGCCAACTCTGATGCTGTAATTTTATAATATAGCGTAAGAAGTACTCGGTATAGACTGTGATGCTGATGAAGCATATGAAGTACTCGGTAAAGCTCTAGTGCTCATATAGAAGCTGCAAAGAAAGATCTGGTGCTGGTATAGATGACGTAGATGCAAGATTAATATCACTAACGGAAGCTGCCGCGAAATCTTCTTCCGAAAAAATATTTCTATCGATAGGCCATATTTCAGAAATCTTAAAACCCGCAGCAGCATTATTAACTGTCGCAACCTTCCGAAAAACCTCATTAACCAGATGGGCCAATGTCTTTCTGTTTCTGTTTTTGTTTGTCCAATGTTCTTTTATTTTCTGTTTGTCCTGTTAGTCTGTTTGTCCAATGACACATCCTGGATTATGACTGAGCCATTTGTCGTACTCGTAAGTAAATTTCATTTTCAATGGACCAAATAATCCACGATCCAAAGGTTCCATTTTGTGGCTACTGTGGGGTGGTATAGTAAGCAGGAATAATGAATAAGACAGCTGAGGTTGTCTAATATTTATAGCACTGGATTATCTTTAGTGAACTGTACGTTTTTTTTGCAATGATGAAGATATTCCATGAACATATCTGTATTTATAAAACCGGAAACAGAAACCAATCCAGAGTGCAAGAAAACAGACAGCCTTTCCAATAATACCAAAGATGTTTTTGTCTTGTGTACTTATTTTATAGTAAATACAGATTTGGCAGTTCATACACTTTTCCACTGCGTCCTTGCTGCAACTTGGATCTTGAATAATGTTTACCTATATAATTTTTTAGGCTGTCTCAACTGGTGTGGATTCCATAAACTCCAGTTGCAATTTGCCTATAATTATTAATGACTTTTATTTTATTATCAATATTTTTTATTTTAGTATACATACAAATTCTATATTGGCACTAGAAGATTCATTTGTGATATCTCCAACTGCCTTATATTTTCTTCTACAAAAGCAAAAAGTGATGGGGCTTGCAGTGTCTTTTGCAACTGCCAAATCTGTATTTACTATAATATATATATATATATATATATATATATATATATATATATATATATATATATATATATATATATATATATATATATATATATATATATATATATATATATATATATATATATATATATATACGGATTATCTACGGCTGTCGCCGCCTCTCCGTCCCCAGTTTCCAGTTCGTTCTGTCGTGACACATGTCCTCTTGCAAATCTCTTGCTTGCATGGCTTCGTCAACGCCGTCTCTCCAACTTCTTCTTGGTCGTCCTCTCTTTCTTCTTTCTGGAGGTATCCATTCCAACACTTTTCATGGCCATCTTGTCTCATTCATTCTTTTTGCATGTCCGAACCAAGTCAATTGTTTTCTCTCTATGTCGTCCACAATATCTCTCTCCATGTTCATGTCCCTTTTAATGTTTATATTTCTTATTCTCTCAAGTCTCGATCTCCGACAGCTCCTTCTCAAAAAATCCATCTCCGTGGCCAGTAGTTTTCTTCTATTAGTATTATTTAAATCCCACACTTCTGAACCATAAGTCAAAACACTCTTTACGATTGAGCTATATATGCGAAGTTTTGTTTCTCGCCTAATTTTTCTTTCCCACAGGACAGAGTTGAGTGCTCCAATGATTTGTCTACCTCTTATTATTCTTGTTTGAATTTCATCATTACTATTACCTTGCCTGTTGAAGATCACCCCTAAGTATTTAGCCTTGTCAACGTTTTTTATTGTTCCGTTTTCCAAGGGTAAATCGTCGTTGTCATTACTACTCACCGCTAAGTATTCACATTTATTTAAGTTAATTGTGAGACCAGCTAGTGTGTACTCTTCATTTAGTTTCCTCACCATATAGCTCAAATCCTGTTGGTCTTCTGCAACCACTATCTGATCGTCGGCGAAATAAAGAGTATATAGGGTGTCATCCCCCACCCGAAGGCCCATGTTCCAACACTTCCGTGCCCAGCCTTTCATGGATTGGTCTACGTATAGTTTGAATAAGGTGGGAGATAGACAACATCCTTGTCTTAGCCCCTTTGTTGTATTGAATGATTCAGATAGTGATGTTCCAATTTTAATAACCGCAGAATTCTGTTCATAGTAAAGTTGGACGGTCCGAATCAATGTTGGTCTAATCTTGAGAGTTTCCATTGCTTCCCATAATTTCGATACTGGTACACTGTCATAAGCTTTTTCTAGGTCTATGAAAGCTATATGCGTCTCCCTGTTTCGCTGGGTTCGTTTTTCTAGGGCTATTTTTAGAGTGAAAAGGTTGTCTGTGGTGGATCTCCCTGCCCGGAAACCGGCTTGTTCTTCCGCTTGTCTTCCCTTGATGTCTTCTTCTATTTCATTTCTAAGGATTCGGGAATATATTCTTCCTATTGTTGGGATTACTGCTATACCTCGATAATTCTTAGGATCATTTTTTGAGCCTTTTTTGTGAATGGTTGATATATATGATGTTCTCCATTCGATCGGCGTTTCTTCCCCATTCAGGCATCGTTGAAACATATTCTTCAACATTCTTAAAAGTTTTTCGGGTCCATACCTTATGAATTCCGGGTGGATCCCTCCAGGTCCAGGGGATTTTTTTATTTTTGTGTCTTTCACAGCTTGTTGCACTTCTTTTAGTTGGAGATCTATAGGAGTTAGATTATTTATTTGGTGTTGTTTTCCTAGAAAATTTTCACGTCTCTCTTCCAAAAGGTCTTTAAAGTGGTGTACCCAGTCTTCATTTGTTATGCCCCCTAAGTTAGGTATTTGTTTTTTTGATGTTTTTACCGACTTTATGGTCTTCCAGGCTTCTGAACTTCGGGTTCCTCCTAATTGTTGTTCTATGTACTCACATTTTTTCTCCCAAGACTGATTCTTTCTCTTTAGGACTTCGTTTTTAACCTCCCTATTTGCTCTTTTGTATTTTTGTCTCGTCACATCATCGTTCTTTTGAAGGAGTTTCTGGTAGAGTTGTTTCTTTTCTTTAATTTGTTGTTCTATTTTATCATCCCACCAGTCAGGTTTGTTATTCATCCGTATTTTTCCGACAGATTCGTCCGCAGCCTCAAGAATACAAGCTTTTATATGTTCGTACTCTTCTTCTATTGTTCGTTGAGTTTCGATTAGTTTTTGATCCAGTCTTCTAAGATATAAATATTTAGTACTTTCATGTTCAAAACTTTGTAAGTTATATTTTGTCGTTGTCAATCTATTCACAGTGAGACTGCTGGTGGTCGATTGAAAAGATGTTAGAAAGGGAATGTGTATCTTTGCCACCAGTAAGCGGTGATCAGATCCACACTCGGCACCTCTCTTTACCCTAACGTCTTGTATCTTGATTTGGGAGTTTTGTCGGGCAATGAGATAGTCAATAATCGATTTTAGTCCTCTTGTCTGTTGGTACCAAGTGTATTTATGTATATCTTTGTGAGCGTAAAAGGTGTTAGTTATTCTCAAATCGAACTGCTCACAAAGATTCACTAATCTTTCACCATTGTCATTTATGGTTTCTTCCCCGTGTCTGCCTACTACTCTACTATGTCTCTGTTTTCCGACCCGACCATTTAGGTCTCCTCCTATGATGACTTCATGACTGCGTGGAATTTGATCGATTATATCTCTGAGGGTATCTTCAAACATATCTTTAACGTGAGTTGTAGCATCGTTATTAGGAGCATACACACCGAGAATTGTCATAGTTCTTCCCCTTATTTGGATCGTCAGTTTAATTATGCGTTCGTTCATTGGTTCCCAAGATTTAATGTATTTTTTCAATTTTTTGTGGATTAGAATAGATACTCCAGCACGTGCTCTTTCGTGTTTTTCCACTCCAGTGTATAAATGTATAAAATCGTTGATGTTTTCGATTCCGCTTCCCTTCTTCTTTGTTTCCGAGAGGATTGCTATATCAATGTGGCGTTGGATGAATTCCATGATAACTTCCTTCTGTTTATTTCTTATACCTTGTATATTCCATATACCTAAATTCACTGTCCATTTCCGTTGCTGTTTTCGTTTACTGTTATATCCGTCCGACATCCGAGGCGAGGCGTATTTCTACTGGGTGTTTTAGCGTTTTTTTTTGTGTTTTCCGAATGTAAGGTTGCTGGCCTTACGACTCAACCCCCATGCTTGGAGGGCCGTCCAGTTTTTGTTTCACGGTGGGTATTTTATTTCCCCACTACCCTCCGATACTGCTGGTTTGCAGAACCGGCGAGCTTCCCCCAATTCCAATGGGGACGCACCCGATGGAGGTAACTGGCAAATCCCCACACGGGTATACTATAAAATATATACACAAGACAAAAAAACTGAATGAATAAAAACATATAAAATAACCCATACCAACATCAGAATAATACAATGCTGTTGCCCCAACAACAATCAAAGCCATCACCCTATTTCCAACCTCATCTAACTTTATTTCTCTCATTGGGCTCCCACCTGATTTTTTTAACAAATCCCATTTCCTACCCAACATTTTGGCAGTTCTTCTTATACCACAAACTGCAATGAACTTTTCTTCAATCAGTCTCCATTCTATATTTTTGGTATTATTGGAAAGGGTGTCTGTTTTCTTGCACTCTGGAATAACATGATGCGAGGATCCCCGGCACTGTTAGTACGTAAAACAACTTTAAACGTACCGACAATTTCTTTACTTGCCTCAATCCAATCGACTAACCATTTTAATAAATGAAACAATATTTTTATAAATCGAATAAAACAATTTTATACTTTGTCATCTATCACTTTTTTTAAATTGTGTGAGTATAGTTTCGTACAACGATGTTACATTCTCAAGCACTACTTTAAAACTAAGGTATTACAGATGTTTTTCCTATGTACCTAATTTTACACTTTTATTGGGGTTACTTTTTTTACAATATTTTAAATAGTAGGGAATTCCGGAGATCTATCTGATCATTTAATAGAAGTCTAGACGGTTCTTTATTATATTTACAAATTTCCATTGCTTCTAAATTGTTTAATTTTTTGCTTTTTGGTGCTGTACTGTAAATCGTTTTACAGAACTATAGTCACGCAAATTTAAAAATAAAAGTGATATATAACAAAGTATAAAATTGTTTTATTCTTTGACAAATCAATCAATAATATTTTTATAATTTCCAAACCGTTCACGTTAGGTTAAGTTTATAAAATGCTATAATTCCCCACCCCTTCAACTGTCAACGATGGCCCAATCCCACCTAAATTTTGGCATATTAGAACTACTACTGCATTATTTTAGGTATAACTAAAGGCGTTGTAGGCAACAGGCCAACACCAGATGTCCTGAGAATAATACTTGGTATAACTTATTCCGAGTATAATTGTTCGCCGTTTATACTTGATATTTACTTACATTGTAACCGGCCCTTAAGTAGTTAAGTAAAATAATTTCTTCTTTAATTATGATGAAAGCCGTCTCTATGCGTTGTAATAAATATTCTCTAGTTTCAACTTCCTTCTGTGACATATACAAGTTCTTTTGCCCGTCCCCAGATGTAAAAATCCACCGGAGTTAGGTCTGCGGATTGTGGAGGCCATCCCTCCCAATCCACGAATTTGGGAAAACATTATTTAAATACTCCCTGACTGTTAAGCTCCAGTGTGCAGGACAACCGTCATTTAAGAAAACAATACTGTTTTCATTAAATATTGGAACCTCAGTTAACAATTCGGGTAAGATGTTTTGCGGGAACTCAAGGTAATTATTCCCGTTGAGACGATCAGTTAAGTAACGTGGCCCAATTACATGATTTCCAATTTTATTCTGCATATCGAATATCAGACTAATGCTTCCCGATACACACAGTCAGCAAATTAGCGAAGTTAGTAAAACGTTATACGTAATACGAATAACTAAAAAATCATTACTATAAGTTACACGGATCATTTTAAAACCGCAGTAAGTATAAAAGCAGATTTGGATAGTGTAAATATTTCTACAAGACGATTCAACGAAGATTATGCGAAGGAGGGTTGTTTAGACCAAAAAACACTATTATTCCAATGGAGTTCCCCATGGAACATGTACATTGGAACGAGAAGAACTGGAGGAACATTTTATTTACTGACGAATCGAAGCTTTCATTAATCATTAGCGACATTCTTGACGCACGTTTCGCTAACCATGTTAACATCATCAGGAGATCATTTAATCGTTCAGCCCGATTGATTAAATCATCTCCTGGTGATGCTAACATGGCTTTGAGTTTAGTATGGAAGGAACTTCAAAAGGCTAACGAAACAAAGAACGGAATTTCCTTCGATCGAAATTGACAAGACAATGATGCGTTGCCAGTTGTTCCAGAAAATTCCAAACAGTTTTGTTTTGTTGTCCTGGGAAATCGTTGCATTTTCGATACGTGTTAGTAAGCTTTTTGTTCCATATGCTGTAAAGAATCGTTGTTGAAATTTACGAAAGTACTTTCTCTTGTACCCTGTTTATCATGCATATTCTTATATTTAATAGCTAACTTTGTCAGATCATATATGTTCGAGTAATTATGAGATGACAGGTACAATATTGATGAGTCTAAAATTGTTATTAGGTATTGTATAAGATATTTTAACAATTTAGTTGGTTTAATTAATTATTGAGTAATACTATTTTAAAAAATCGAACAAATTTTCTTCTATTCCCAATTGATCCTTATCATTTGTCGCCAACCAGCAAAACTCTACACCCCGTTTCAACCCCTCGGAATCGTGCCTGTGACTATATCTCGCCCCTGCCTTCACCGGGAATAGAGAGAACACTAATATCGAGCTAATAAAGCGAAGTTCACACTTCCGCATCGGTGGGTCCAATTCTGATGCTGTAATAGCGTATTACTGGAGGGAGGGAGTAATGGGGGGGGGGGGATTAGTCGCAGAAGAAATGTTACCCGCGTACACTTATGTGGATGCGGTCAATTTCTGATGGGTCCAATATTCCCATTAAAATTATAACCGGTTGGATGAATCGGTATAGGAATGAAATTCGTTGTAGGAAAAATGGATTCGAATTTGTCAGTGAAGAAGAATCGATCATAAATTATGTATAATTGGGGGATAAAATGACATATCCAGAATACAAGTTCAGTGTAATAATTTCTTAATGGTTTGGTAAGTGAATATCTGGAGTACAACAATGTTTTACAAAACGTGATATTATTCGGTGAACGGCGTTGTTCACCGTACTTAAAACCGTTGACCTTGGTAACCACCATGATTTCTTCCACTCCCTTCTGTAATTCCTATGTCGGCTATTGTATTTTTACATTTTAATTTTGTACTGAACACATGCTTTACATTATTGGAAATAACATATGATAAAAAAACATTTTTTATCTCTTTGATTTTATTCGATTTTAAATACGCACTATAATTTTATATTCTTGGTCTGATATTCGTTTTTGTTGTCCGTTCAGTCTTCTTCTGTGTTGCTTAATTTAAAAAAAAAAAACGAAAAACTTTCATTGAATATCTCCATATAATCAATTTGTGGAGATTCCAGATAAAACTTTTTAGATCTTTAATACCAAGGAACACAATCCAATATTAGTTTGATTTAACATGCTGGCGACATCTTTACATTATAATAATAAGTGTAGTAGTTATCTTTTTTACCATAAGATGTCGCAGGTAGGAGGTGTTTGTGATTTGGTGGGCAAAATGGCGAAGGATTGATTTAGAAAAAAATTTTTGTGTGCACATAAAAGTGAACGAGTAGATGGCACTGAGAGTGGCAATAAATGATCAACAGATTTGTTTATATTTTTCTTCTTGGATCTTGAATACCAACACAATGCAATACATTTGCTTGGTTCTATATATTGGCGACAACTATTCGATATTATGAGTTTTGATGTTTTTTTGTAGACAAAATGGCGAAGGTACCATCGAACGTCAAGATTTTTTAAGTCTTAGTTAAGTAGCATTATTAGAAAAACATATTCGATTTATATATTATTAGAAAACAAAATGGAATTCATAGTTATAGTAGAATTTTCGATGCGCTTCTGAAGAGGGCCTTTTTGAAATTTATTTAAGAGTTGGTAATTATTTTTCATTAATCATATTTATTTACATATTTTGATCCTTTTACAATACTTTAATTTATTTTCTGTTTAAGTCACATTTTATTTTTTTGATTTCAGTGGTAAGGAGAAAAAGTCATCTTTACTGAAGTTGTTTTCACTGTAAGTTTTTTTTAATTAATTTTAATAACTGTCTTTTTACTGTTTTTGTCTTTTAAAAAATTTTTGTTATTCGTTTTTTATTTTGTATTTCTTGTAGAAGCTGATGGGTTGTATATCTGGAAACTTTTATTTTTGTTTAGCATTAATAACATAACAAAGAAAGAATTCTTTGTTTCAGAGGTAAGCAGAACCCATCTTTATTAAGATTCTTTTATATTTCTAAATAAATTCATTTTAAATAATTGTTGTTGTTTTTTAACTTCTTTTTTGTTCTTTACTATTTTTTTTATTTTGTATTTCTTGTAGAAGATGACGGGTTGTATATTTGGAAACATTAGTTTTTGTTGAATGCAATTTTTTATTTTCTAATTTATACTTTATTTTATTTATATTTATTATAGATTTTTTTAAATCAGGTCAGTGCTCTTCCAGTGACGTCAGGAAATTCCGTTGTAGAGGGTACAGTCAATTGTATATTATATGCAGGGTGTGATCGTTGATGACATGGATTGAGAGTTTTTTCTTCCGATAGATGGCAGATGATAGGTAGATAGCATGACTTATGATAGATATGATTTCCGCCGGTAGATGGCAGTACAGAAAGCCCATAGGAATAATAAAAATGGGTTAGAAAGTGAGAGTGATAGAGTATGAATACAGGGTATGGTCGATAATGTGTGATATACAGGGTGCGGTCGTTTATGAGATTGTTTGTAGGGTGGTGGGGTTGCAGGTCAGCTGGATTCTTCACTCGACGTGAGCAACATTTGTAAATGCCAAATGAGACCACGTTGCGATCTCATACCCACAACAAAGAGAGATCCAAGATGCTCAAGTCCGCAGGAGCGCGAACATTGACTCAGACCACTACCTAACACGAATCCAAGTCAAGTTCACCCCGAGGAGAATTCACCACAAGAACGCACATCTACAGAAATTCGACACAAAAAAGATCAAGGAATCCAAGATAACAGAGGAATGGGAAAAGGAACAGGCAGATACATGGAAAAAATTCCACAAAAAAATTGCACAAAAAGCACAGGAACTGATCCCATTGAAGAAGAACACAAAACACCCTTGGTGGGACTCGGAATGAAAAAGTGCATTGCAGCGACGCAAACGAGTATTTCAGGAGTACAACACTAAAAAAATCCCCAGAAAGTCAACAGCTTTTTGATGTGACTAGAAAACAGACCGCAAAGGTTATCAGGCAAACTAAGAGGAAGTACATGAATGAACAACTAGAGTCTACAGAGAAGAATTTCCGCAATTATAACGCGAGAGAATATTATAGGACTTTTGCAAGAGAAATCCGTGGATACACACCACAAAATCTTTGCTTCAGAAAGCGGAATGGGAGATTAGCACTAACCAATCAGGAGAATTGTCAGGAGCTGGCACACTATTTCTCTGATCTCCTCAATTGCCCCCAACGCGACACAAGATTCCCCAAGGAAAATTGTATCCATACCCACTCAGAATCACCACCACTAACACAGGAAGAAATCCACAGGCACATAAGCAAACTAAAGAATAACAGGTCATCCGGTGAAGATGGTATCACCGCGGAACTATTGAAAAACCACAGACCAAATTCCCTGCAGGAACTTACGCAAATTATCACGAACATTTGGCAAACAGAAAAATTACCAGATGTATGGAAATGTGCTCTCATCCACCCGCTGCACAAGAAGGGAGACAGAACAGATGTGAACAACCACAGAGGAATCTCCTTACTACAAGTCACTTACAAAATCCTCTCAGAATGTCTTCTCCAGAGAACACAAGAACAATTAGAATACAAAATTGGCGAGTACCAGGCAGGCTTTCGTCCTGGTCACTCATGCACTGAACAAATATTTAACTGAAAACAATACTGAAATACAAAGCTATCAGGAACGTCCCAATGATCTGCACGTTCGTGGACTTCAAGAAAGCATACGACTGCATCGACCGAAAGTCTTTGTTCAACATCCTAGAAGAACAAGGACTCGACCCGAAAACACTACGATTGATCAAGCAGACACTGGCTGACACAACCTCTAAAGTGAAATTTATGTTAGAAATTTCCGAACCCTTCCTGATTAAAACTGGAGTACGCCAAGGAGATGGGTTATCCCCACTCCTCTTCAACCTGGTCCTGGACAAAATCATAAGGGAATGGGAAAAAGAACTGAAAAATCAAGGACTCTGGAAACCAATACGACTCGGGCGATCCAAAAACAACATAGAAATATCATGCCTGGCCTTCGCAGACGACCTAGCCGTACTCGTAGACAATGAAAAAAGGGCAACCAAATAGACCGAAGTCCTCAAGGAATGTGCAGAGAAAGTCGGCCTACAAATCTCCTTTCAAAAAACCGAATTCTTCTGCTCAAAATTAGATGTCCAAGAGTTGAACACCAAATGCGGTAAAATAAATAGGGTCACTCACTTCAAATTCCTTAAATACCTAGGCGAGATCCTCGAACCCACAGGAGGAGAGAAGATAGCACAGAAGACTCGATTACAGAAGATGAAGAGGGTATACGGCAAGACATACAATACTACAATAAGAAATGCCTATCTACACACGCAAAAATAAGAGACTACAACACAGTAATCAAACCAGAGGTACTATACGCAAACGAGACACTTACACTTCATACAAAAAGCAGCATAGAATTCTCGGCACAAAACTGACAGAGGAAGGATATACATTACATTCTGGAAAGACCACAGAGAGAATGTCCAACGTAGCGGTGGACATAAGAAAAAGAAGTTTTAAATTCTATGGTCATATCAGTAGACTCCCACCGACAAGACTCACCAACAGAATTCTTACATACATTCAATAAGTCAAGTCAACAGTATCATGGATCGCACAAGTCAGAGCTGATCTGAGAAAGGCACAAATGGGTCCGACAGAGATTGAGGATAGAAGAACGTACAGAAACAAAATACATATGTGGAACGTTGCATCAGAGAGCGAAGTTTCGAGGAGATCGGGAACAAAGTGGACGTAGGAGAGAAAGAGAATCCACGGAGAAAGGATGAGAGAGAGGTGTGGAGGATCAGAAAGAACACTCGAAAATGAGTCAGGATGCTTTGCGTGATCCAACCGGGTCTATAAGCACGTAATAGTTTATCTATATATATGATTTTTTACAGTTCAAAAGAAATAAAACAAAGATTCGATTTTATTTGAAATTTAATTTGACATAAACAATATGCAGCTGATTGGGTTTGAACACATATCTTGACAGTAGAACTGCTGTTAGTAAAGGTACTAGTCAATACTGGTATATGATTTTTAAAAGTACTCCTCAATGATTCATCAAATGTTTTATTCATTCCAGTTGTGAACTTACTTTTTCTACAATTCCCACCGAATTCTTACCTTACTTTGAGCCTCAATAAGGTAAGAATTGTCGACGTTTTTGAAAAGTGTAAATCAATCGTGCAATACCATCACCTTATTTTTGTTTAAAAATATATAATTTTCACCAATGAGATGATTTTTTCGATAATTATGGTGATGGCATTATTGTAATATTAAAAATTATTTTAACAAAAAAATCAAAACCAACAGAAAAATCATTGGAGCATTGATTTTTTTTATGAACTAACACATTTATAGTTAAGTAGATATATTGCTAAACATTAATTTAATTCACAACTATTTAACAATATTTAGATCTATTGCAAAAACTTTACAAAAAGGTAACAAGTAATATATTCTGGTATTTTCTGCTGTAAATTATTCCCAACCTCCAAAAATTACACAGAAAACTTAACATAGTACAATGATTTTCATATACTTTAAAAAAAAAATAAGAAAAATCATTTTTTACAACAGAAAATACGTATAATTATTGTTAAAAATGTATTTTAGTTTAACTTTTTTGTCCTAGACGGTACAAGATCCATTCGTTATCTATATAAAAGGCGTGTTGTTCTTAATAGATTGAATAATAATCAAATATTATTTCGGACATAATTTTTCCCATAAGCGAGTGAGAAATAGTCCGAAAAATATCGTGCGACGACAATGAAAGAATTCACTGGATAGCTAAATAATTTCAAACATGAGAAAACAGTGATATGTAGAAATTCTTTCATTGGCGTTCTGAAAAATATAGTCGTTCAGTTCTTTTAATTAACCTTTTTTCGTAATTAAATTTTTACCAACTAAAACTATACGACAGCAGTGTTTTCAAGAAGAAAATGTCTAGCTTACTAAAAGACCAACAAATATCTTAATCTCGTTATAACACATATCGTGAAAATGCTTCATACAAAAATTATTTAATTTTTTAAGAAATAAAATAAAGAGAATTTTTAATTTTAATTTTTTTTATTATACTGTATAATTTAATTTGTTTTCTGTTTAACTCCCACGTTATTTTTTCTTTCAGTGGTAAGGAGAAACGGGCATCTTTATCGAAGTTATTTTCAGTGTAAGTTTTTTTAAATTAATTTTAATAACTGTCTTTTTACTTATTTTTTGTCTTTCTTGTTTAATGAAAATCTTTTCTTGTCTAATTTCTTGTTTCTTATCACATTTTATTTTATTTTTCAATAATAAGTAGCAAAAGTCATCTTTACTGAAGTTGTAACTGTAAGTTATTTGTAAATTAATTTTAATAACTACCTGTTTACTTCTTTCTTGTCTTTTAATATTTTTTTGGTATTCGTTTTTCATTTTGTATTTCTTGTTGAAGCTGATCGGTTGTATATCTGTAAACTTTTATTTTTATTTAATGAAAATATTTTCTTGTCTAATTTCTATTTTATTTTATTTATGTTTATTACAGATTGACCCTTTTATAATACTTTAATTTATTTTCAGTTTAACTCAACTTTTATCTTTTTTCAGTGGTTACGAGAAAAAGTCATCTCTACTGAACTTGTCTTCATTTTAACTTATTTTTACATTAATTTTAATAACTGTCTTTTTACTTCTTTTTTGTCTTTTAATAATTTTTTGGTAGTCGTTTTTTATTCTGTAGAAGCTGACCGGTTGTATAACTGGAAACTTTTATTCTTCGGTATTAGAAGAATTGGTAACAAAATGTGGAAGATTAAAAGAAGACGCTATAATTAATCACACAGTAACCTTTATCTATATAAATTTTTAGTAGTATGTCACTGTCAGTAAAAAATATCATGTAAGTATCATTGACATATACAAAAAATATATATTTACATTATTATATAGAAGATTAATATGAATTATTTTTTAGATTCTTTTTGAAAATGGGAGGAGAAGACCTCCCGAAACGTTAATGTTCAAAAGTTTGTATTTATTTAAAAAAAATGTATTTTTTAAATTTTTGTTCGTTAGGCTTGGTTATTAAATTTCTTACAGAAAAAGACTCACTGAGAAATTTGTCTCCGTTTTGTTCTTTGCTTCTTACCCAGTGATTCTTTATTTACATAAGAACAGATATGTTTGATATTTTTTTAGTTTTAGATCGGAGCGAAGAACCCAAAAAAAAGAAAAAAATATATAAACACGCCACAATCATTTACACAAACTTTTATTCTTGTTTAATGAAAATCTTTTCTTTTCTAATTTCCCTTGTATTTTATTTGTGTTTATTATAGATTGACCCTTTAGCAACACTTTAATTTATTTTCTGTTTAACTCAGATTTTTTTAATTTCTTTCAAAGGTAAGTAGGCACCATTTTTTAAGTTGTTTTATATTTTGTAATAAATTTATTTTAAATAATTATTGGCAATTTTTTTAACTTCTTTTTTATCCTTCATTATTTTTTTTTGTATTTCTTGTAGAAGATAACGTGTTGTTTATTTAGAAACCTTTATTCTTTTTTAATGAAATATTTTCTGGTCTGATTTCTCTTTTATATTATTTAAGTTTATTACAGATTGACTCTTTTTCAATACTTTTATTTCTTTTTTGTTTTACTCATGTTTTTCCTTCTTTCAGCAGTTTGAAGCGGTCTCACCCTCCTAAAAATCTCTCTCTCTCTTTCTTTCAGAAGTAAGCAGATGTCTCCTTCATTAAATTTGTTTTATATATCTAAATAAATTTATTATAAATAATTAATGTTGTTTTTTTAACTTTTTTTTTATCCTTTATTATTATTTTTTTCTTATTATTAATTTATCTTGTATTTGTTGTTGAAGGGTTGCATATTTGGAAACCTATATTTTTGTTTAATGGAAATCTTGTCTAATTCCTATTTTATTTTATTTATATTTATTATAGATTGATCCATTTCTTTTTTTTTTCTTTCTTTGTTTCAGAGGTAAGCAGAAGTCACCTTCATTAAATTTGTTTTATAATCTAAATAAATTTATTTTAAATGAGTGTTTGTGTTTTTTTAACTTTTCATATTTGATTATTTATTTTTTATACTTCATATATTCATTCTATTCATTTTTTATTTTGTTTATCTTGTAGAAGATGACCGGTTGTATATTTGAAAACCATTATTTTTATTTAATGCAAATCTTTTTTGTCTAATTTCCGCTATATTTTATTTATTATAAATTGAGCCTTTTACAATACTTTAATTTGTTTAACTCATATTCTCTTTCCTTTTTTTAGTGGTAAGTAGAAATCGCATATTTTTGTTTAATATTAATTTATTTTATATAATTATTGGTGTTTTTTAAACTTCTCTTTTATCCATTATAATTTTTTTTAATTCTTTTTTATGCATTTGGAGACTTTTATTGTATTTCAATTAATTGTTTTTCTTGTTTAATTTCTACAGTATTATATTTTATTTGACGCGTTTCACTAACACTGTAGTTTCGTCGGAATAATTTAACAAATAAAAATGTTTATTATTAAAGTAGGTATAAACCGAGAGACTGTTTATTGCGTATACAACATTAATAAGTACGATTTGTTCGGGTCTAGTAGATGATTGAGGAGAGCTTTTGCATCTTTTAATCAGTTTATTTATATATGTTCAGTGTTTTGCCTCTATTTTGAACCCACTGTAGGTTTTCATTGGGCAAATGTGATTGATAAAACTTATTTCATGCTTTTTTTTAATTAGTTTCTTGAATGATCTACCTGTTTGTCCTATGTCTTAAAGTTCTATGCTTTTACTAATTTTTTCTTTATTTCTTGTTTTTCCCTTTATTTTATTTCTCTGTCCTTTTTCGAGTTAAGTTTTTTTATGAGAAAATTTTATCCAAGTTGCAATATGATCAATTACATATCTATTAACATATACTTTGGATTACCAGAGTGTCAGGTAGACTACAGCCGACAAAAAAAAACGAACAAAGACGAAATAATGATACTCTATAGGAAGGAAAATAATAATATATCGAGTATTCATTAGAAATATTCTAGCATGCTTACCTTCTTACTATTCTACTTCATTCTATCACATTTAAGTTTAGAATTTTTTCATTATTTTACTAGTTAAATTCATTTTCCTTTTTTTTAAACTTTATTTCAAGTATGAAGAAATGAAGAAGTACACAAAATCAAAGGTGTTCTATTTACAAATACATCAATCGTGGGGGGGATACGTTGTGCATTTAAGAAGTTTTTTCAGTAACAAAAGATTCTTAGATCAGTTCCCCTATCGGAACCTTCAGTGTGAAACACTAATCTCGACAGAATTTCCCACTAAACACCAATCATTTTATCTAACTTCTCGACGCACGTTTTGCCAACCATGTCAGTTTACGTAAGAGATGATTCAATCAGCAGATTGAGTCATCTCCTAATGCTGCTGACATGATTAGCGAGACGCTCATTGAGAAGTTAAATAAAGTGTTTGGTGTTTACTGGTAAATTCCTTTGAGTTTAGTTTAAAAGATTCTTAATTGTACATATTCTTTAATGAGTTATTATTCTACGTTATCACTAACATCTTGAGCCTTGTTTTATCTTTATTAATTTAACTACAATAAGAAGAAATAACAATTTTTTTGTTGTATCACACGATCATTTTACTAATGTTTGATTTGATTTATATTTTGCTTATAAAGAACTGTGTTTTGTTTCTGTTACGGAGCAATTTTCGTTGTCAAATTCGATATGTATGTGGAAAATGGAGAAAATCGAGTGCTTTTCCTTTAATGTCATCGTCATCTTGAATAATTTAAGCGAAATATAAATCACGTTCATGTTTTTAAATTTTCAAAATTGTTTTATTCTTTTGTGCATCGAATTTATTTTTTATTCATGTTCTGCCGTGACTGTGGTAATTTTTTTCGAATTATTCGCAGGATTTCGTTTGAATTTATTTGTGTTGTGATACACAGAATTCTAAAATCTGTATCAAGTTGAAATATACACCAAACCAGGCCTGAATGACGGTGAAAAAGGAGGATTTTTCGGCAGAATTCTTATATACTAAGGTACTCTCAGAAGTACCCGACCTGACGTAGATTTTGGTAGTAGTTGTTTGAAAAAAATTACTATGGTAGAAAGTACTAACATTATGAGGCTTTAGTTCGAAGTTTAGGCGATGCTACATTATTTAGAATTTGTTTGGTAGCCAGGCGAAGTTTCACAGGAATAAAGATGAGTTTTTTATTCGATTTATAGCCATGGATGAAACAGGGGTTCATTACTTCACACTTGAGACGAAGGAATAGTCAAAACCATGGACTGAAAGGGGAGAATTAGCTCCAAAGAAGCCGAAGACAGTTCCATCTGCAGGCAAGGTCATGACGTCAGTTTTTTGGGACGCGCGTGGGATAATTTTCATTGATGATCTTCAGAAAGGAAAAATAATAAACGGCGAGTATTATGCGAACTTACTGCAGCCTTTGAGTGATGAAACGAAGAAAAAACGACTGCATTTGGCGAAAAAGAAAGTGTTGTTTCATAGAGACAATTCACCAGTTATCTCGTTGGCCAAAATCAATGAGTTAAAGTTTGAATTGCTTCCTCACTCACTCTATTCGCCAGATTTATCCCCATCGGATTATTTTCTGTTTCTAAACTTGAAAAAATGGCTCGGTGATGAAATATTTGGCAACAATGAAGAGATGGAGTCTGCGGTTGATTAGTATTCTGAGGATCTTGACGATTCTCACTATAAGAGTCTCACTGCATCGAGCTAAAAGTAGACTATGAGAGATATAAAGATATTTTTTCCCAAATTTATTGTGTTTTCTATGCTAGTTCGGCTACTTCTGGGACTATCCCCGTAAATTGAGGATCTATTAGCTAGGAATTAAGGAATATTAAAAAAATACAGGAGAAACGAAAGATAGCAAATGAGGATATATATGTGTATATATCAATTCCTCGATAACCATAAAATAAGCGACGATAAGAGGATTACTTAAGAGTCTTACTTGAAGAGAAGAAAGAGACAGTCAGGGAATATCTAGAGGAGAGACAGATAATACAATAGGGACAATAAGCACTGCACTGCAATAGAGAACAGCACTGAAGAATTGCTTCCTCACCAAAGCTAAAGAGGATGGTAAAAAAACCACTGCGTGTTTTTAAAATTCCCACTTTACTATCCATAATTTTTGACCTACCATTATTGCTTATTCGCAATAAAAAAAAAACTTTTGCAAACTAAAAAAAAAAAAAAGAATAAGAGAGATTTAGTGTGAGAGGCAGAGAGAGAGAGGGAGAGCATCTTAAAAGAAATACAATACAAAATTTGCATAAATATTTTTTTTTTAAGTAAAACCAAAAATAATTATTCAATTTTCATTTGAAGACGACTCGATAATTTGAAAACCTTCCAGCTTCAACATGAAGATGGCGTTACTCGTCAAAAATATTCTGGTAATATGATTGTGAATGCGTTGAATGATAACCTTGAACAGTTTAACAGTCAGGTTGTTTGTTTTAAAAGTTATAATCAAAGGGGTAGAGTGATATTTGCCTCACTCGTTATTACTTAAAATTCGCGAGCGTTAGGAATGCAATGTTAGGAGACCTCCTGATCAAGAAATCCCCTGACAACTCTCTATTTTGAAAATTTAAAAATTTAGTTATTTTCTCAACACGCTGAAACAATTGTATCAAAGATCGGACAATTCACATATTGTCTTTGAAAAAAGAATTTATTTCGAGCTTTGTTTTATCTTCGTCCTAACTACGTTTTCGATTCGAGTACGAACACAAGCAAGAAAAAAAGATGATCTTCGTATAATGCGTGTAAAAAATACTCCTTTTCCACTATTTGTGTGTCTTTTTCTGGTTTTCATGCCGGCATCCACACACACTCACTACATGTATTATAAAAAAGTAAAAACTGTTTTGAGTCCTATGACGGTGGCGGTCTATCTAAATCGAGATACCGACTGGATCCGCAGGCATGATGTGCACGTACGTCTCGGCCCCAGCACGGTTTCCTAGACGGGTTATATTCGTTCGTCTTTCGTATCTGTCAAAAAGAAAAATATCACACTCCCAAAATCTAAATAAGAAAAGAAAAACTAGTTATATCTCGTTACAACATAAATTTTAACTCGAAAACATTTGTATTACTCGTTTCATTTAAAGAATATTCAAAATTTGGCTGATAGAGACTCTATTCTTCTATTCGAACTTTCACTGTGAAACTCTAAACTCAAAGATTTAAACACTAAACGCCAAATCACTTTAACTTCTAGATGCGCATTTCACTCACCATGTTAGCATCATCAGGATATGATTCAATTTAATGAGTAATATCCTGATAGAGAGAAATAATCTAAATCATCGTCAGAAAATATTAAAAATTAGCAAAAATAAAATAATTTGAAACATCTCCTGATGATGTTATCATAGTTGGCAAAACGCGCGTTACGAAGTTAAGAAAACTGATATATATATATATATATATATATATATATATATATATATATATATATATATATATATATATATATATATATATATGTCGTCAAAGTAGACAGTCCAACTTGACGATCTTGAGGATGGAATAAATGTAGAGCGGGGCGTACGGCAGGGTGACGCAATATCGCCTCTTCTTTGTACAGCCTGGCTGGAAGAAGTGTTCCGTAATCTGGATTGGGAACAGGATGGAATAATGATTAATGGTGAATACTTAATACATCTTAGATTCGCAGAAGATATTGTTCTTCTTTCACAAGACCCCGAGGAATTGCAAAGACACATACAAGAGCTGCAAAGGGCTGGGGAACCCTTTGGCCTGAAAATAAACCAGAAGAAGAATCAGGTCATGTTCAATAAATTTACTGCTGAAGGAGCCTTCATCCTGCAGTGGATTGATACGGGTTGATGATGATGATGATGATTATTTGTGTTTAACCGTCTTCAAAAAATATCTTCTATTGGAACCTTTAGTATGAAACAAAGTGAATTACCAAAGCCAAACTAGTGATTTATGTTAGAATGATCAGAAGACTCAAGCTGAAAGGCACGTCGAAAAATTAAAAACAACTATATTGGTTTTTAATTGGTAATATATTTCAGTTTTCATGGTTTTTGTTGGTTCATGTTGAACTTTGAATCCGACTGGTTTGTAGATTAAATTTTCCTTGTGAATTGTAAGATCTACCACGTTTCATCAAATGTTAAATATCGTTATATCAGTTATCACCGAAAAGGAGAGACTAGCGATGGGGCACACAAATGTTACTGAACAAATAACAAAAGAAAGTTATATATCAGATTTCTAGAGAATATATATATATATATATATATATATATATATATATATATATATATATATATATATATATATATATATATATATATATATATATTATTACATATATTTTCGTGACCGTTTAGTATTATTATTATTTTTTTATTTATTGGGACTTTCAGTAAATAAGTTTTAATTTTTTATTGTTTTATTTACGTTTCGGTTCTACAACGAACCATCATCAGAATACTTCAATATCAATTAAATAATTAATTTTTTGAATTTTTTAACTAATATATATATATATGACGGTTCGTTGTAGAACCGAAATGTAAATAAAACAATAAAAAAAAGTCCCAATAAATAAAAAAACAATCAAGTATTCAAGTATTTTGCGAGCAAATAAAAATGGACTGTACCTTATAAAAAGGGATTCTCCTTACTTTGCAGATTTAGCACCTAGTATTAGTCTTTCCTCTGAGACTATCGATTTATTAATGATAATTGCTAAGGAGCACTTCAATAAGGCCCTCCAGAAACACTATGACGTTTCATTATTAGTAAAAATAATTAGAAAGGACGCAAAAGGAAAACGAAATAATGAAAATGATTATTAATTCTTTCACGAAAATATTTCTTATAATATTACTATTCAAAAAGTAGAAATTTTAAAAGATTGTTATTAAAAAAAATCATTTATTTGAAAATTTTCAAATGTACCAGTTTCAGTTTTGATATACAGTATATTGTAAATTATGTTGTATATTTAGGGTATTTTTATGCTGATTTATCACGTTTAAGAAGAAAAAAAGGCGAAATGTTCGAAAGAATACCTCGAATCATTTGATAAACATCTACAAAACAAGCCAAATTTTATATTTATCTTTCCACTTGTTTAAGAAATATTGTTTCGATCAAAAAAAGTGCATGGAAATTTTTTGACTTTATTGTACAATCAATAGTATTCAAATTTTGGGAGATATCGATATTTTTCTTTTCATTTTCTTAGATTTTTATGTTATAACGAGATTTTCTAATAAATTCTAGACTACTATAAAACTACCACTAGAAATCTATAAATTATATATAAAAAATCTGAAGGTTTATATATATATATATATATATATATATATATATATATATATATATATATATATATATATATATATATATATTACTGTTAGTCTGAAAGTAAATCCGATCGTTTGTGTCCCGATGTGTTTGTGTGGGAATGTGCAGACGTTTTGCCAAGGTCACACTTGGCATTAATTACGAATGTTTTTTGAAAAATCAATTTCAGAAATGTAATAAAAATGTTAATATTTCATATATAATAAAAGAAACTTAATAAATTTAAATTAAACAGAAAAAAAAATCGTATAGAGGATTTCACGAGGCATAAAAAGTAAATATAATGACTGGGGAGAACTGAAAGGAATAATTGCAAGGGATGCCAATAGATGAGAGAAAATATCGACTCTGTCAGTGAAAACTTCAGAAAATATTGTAGTCTGGAGCTTTTATTAATGAAATATGTCTTGTAAAACTACTTCGCTTATGTAAAAATCTTCTAAAATATGTGAAACGCACTAGCTACCATATTAACCTGATTTGGAACCATCAGATTAGTACTAGCCTCTGTAGCATCCAAAAAAGTCGATGTAGGGGTCCGGAAAACTATTCGAATCAGTTTTAACCCTTTGTAAGAAAACTTGCTATTTAGTTTGAACCACTGTATTTTTTGATAGTATGGTGCATAGTGCAAGAAGAATCTTTACCGTAGGCCAGGTGTATGTTGTAAATACAGTGGGAGACAAAAGTATGGTACATACATTTTGTTTTAAATAAAAATATATATTTCCAAAATACAAACGTAATAAAATGAAATTAGTTATTTAATCTTAATTGTTATGCAAAAAACATTGTTGAAAAAACTATAATAAATATATACATTTTAAATGTTATTTTAATTATCAAAATTAATATGTTGTTGTTTAATAACACTACTAAAATCATTTATTTTCTAGATACTTCGGCCAATGCACATTTCCATAGGTAGAAAGAAATTTTTATCAGAGTCTTGCTTTAAAATATTTTATAAACATTTAATGGTGCCAATACTTTTGTCCTTTCAATTTGTGACATTATATCCATTTTAAATTTATTTTATCTTTTCCATGTGAGATAAACAATTTTTTTTCTGTAAAAATTTTGATTTTGGAGGTATAAAATAATCATTTGATTAATTTTATAGGTTTGTATTTTAAAAATATAAATTTTTAATATAAAAACAATATTTTTAAAAAGGAATAAAACAATTTTTTACTTTTTTACCTATCACTTTTATTTTTAGACAAAATTTGTGTGACTATAGTTTCATAAACGATTTAAAAAAAAAAATTTAAACTAAGCTTTAAGTTTAGTGTTTGAGAATGTAAAATCGTTTACGAAATTATAGCCACACAAATTTTGTTGAAAAAATTGTTTTATTCCTTTTTAAATAATGAACTATCACAAAGTAACGGACAAATCAATCAATAATTTAAATACAATATGCTGTACCAATACTTTTGTCCACCCCTGTATATTACGTTTTATTTTCGAATAATACTTTAAGAGGCCAAAGGCCAAAAAACAGAATTCCGTGCGGTGGAAGTAAACAAAATAATCCAGTAAACACAACGTTGCCAATTGTTGAGAAAAATGTTATAATTTAAGGTTATACCTGAACTTGCTTGAAGGTTTTTCAATTCTGAGATATCCAGTATTGCTGGAGAATATTCTGGGATAGTTTTTTTTGTTATTCTTTCCCAAACGGTTTGCGTTTGTTCCTAGAAATTCGTCGTTTTTTCCTGTTACTGGCTTATCCTCGATATAAGAAACCGCACGAACTTTCTTGCTTTCCAGTTACTTGAAACCGGGATCGCAACGGTCAGGGAGAGTTTTAAAAATGTCGAGCTTTTCTACACGTTGACCGTGAAATCGGTGAACCGAAAGGGGTAACCACTTAACATGGATCAATCGAGCCCGGGCAATAAAATCGGAAACGGCTTTTGTAATTTCGGAAAAAGACCAACAAAACGTCGGAACGGGGGCATATCCGTATCCATTTGAGCTTTTTACGATCCCCCATTCGACTGACTGACACCAATCGTTACTTTAATCCGTCGAATCAGCACATAAAATTGCCATTTTAAAATGGGGATTAGAATTTTTGCCGGGAATATTTACACTTCTGACCGACTAACGTAAGAAGATTCTCGGCAGACTCGTCTGGGATGTTGTACACGTTAAAAAGAAGTTCCGTTATATAGAGTAAAATAAATAAGTGAAGAAATAATTAAAAAAATTAAATTTCCATAAAAAGAAAAAACAACCCCTCCAGTATTAGGAGTAAATACATTTAATTTAACGTACCTTCTTGAATATCAGAATTATAAACAACTTCTAAAATACAGGATAATTTTTTACAAGCTTATAAAAGTGGTGAGAAGCAATGTTCCGTTTCCTATCGTTTAATAATCTCTAAGTTAGTAGTTTCGTGAACTATTCAACTTTTTCTTTCGTCGAGCGGTCGTACTGAACTTGACGAAATCGGGAAGACGGAGAAAACTACTTCACGAATAGATAAAAAAATCATTACTATAAGTTACGCGAAACCCTTTAAAAACGCTGCATGTATAAAAACAGATTTGGATGGCGTGAATGTTTCTACAAGAACGATGCGACGATGATTATGTGAAAGAAGGTTGTTTGGATTGAAGTTCGCCATGGAGCATTATTAATCTGTAGCGACGGAAAAACTTCAATCTAAATACGTCGTGAAGACAGTACACAATCCATAGAATCCTCAGAATTATGGATAAATTTGTTTATGTCGATATTTTAGAAAATGTTATGATAGCCTTTCTCGAGTGGAATATGTCAATAAAGTGGGTTTACCAGCACAATAATAACCCGAACCATACTTGGAAACACGTGATATGTTCGTTAAAACAGCACAACATTAAATTATTGAAGTGACCATCTCAATCCCCGGACTTGAATCTGATAGAAAATTTAAGAAAATTATGGGCGACAAATTTAGGATTCAGCTTTACACAAATTTGACCGATGTTCGATGCTTTGAACAAAAATTGGGAATCAGCAGATTCTTCAGTGATCCATAACTTAATTGAGTCAATGCCAAAACGATATCACAAAGTCATTAGAAATAATGGCTATTAGTTTAATTATTAATTAAAATAAAAAAAAAATGTTGACATTTTCTTGCCTTAAATATTTTCCGATATACATTTTCTTGCTGTTTTTAAAGGTTGCTTCATTTCTGCCACATGCTTTGTAGAATAAGCAAAGAAGTAATGTGATGCCTTATAATGTCTCATTTAGGGTTTAGATTAGTTTAAATAAAGGATTTTCTGTAAATTGTAAAACTGAAAATTTTATTTGTTACTTCACTTATATCCGATACTGTATGTATGTGTGTATATATATATATATATATATATATATATATATATATATATATATATATATATATATATATATATATATATATATATATATATATATATATATATATATCCCCTTTGTGACCTTGACGTGGTAAAGGGGTTTGAGTAGGGCAATGAATCTTTGAGCTACGCCGTCTGGAGTCTATGCTCCTGGGAGGGTCACCCCTGGCGAACAGGTCAAGGCAGAGGCCTCAGACTAACATGATCCAAAATCTGCCAACCCGCATTGGACCAGCGTGGCAGATTACAGTCCATACCTTCAACATGGTATTTCAGTATGTTGAAATATGACAGTACAACCTCAAACACGGCCCTCATTCCCCGGAGGCCAAGGGGCAACTACCTACGGCAGCGGGAAGACCTGCCCCAAGGCAGAGGGTGCTAAGAATCACCGGGTTAAATCAGGCTGCCATTGGACTTTTGACATTGCAACGTTAAATATAC